>PVJX010001255.1:0-171679 GCA_004027295.1 Dolichotis patagonum | reverse complement strand
CATGGCTTTATACTATTGTGTTATGTTTGATATTATTGTAATTGAAACTATGCTCAACTATAGCAGAGTAAGAGATATGGTGTTAGCTACTGTTGATGTCCAGTTGACTTAATGTAAAGTACTGTGTTGCCTATGTTGTCCTCTTCTGATCTGCTCTGTACTGCCCCCTTTTGTTTTATTCTCTTTTAAATAAAAAAAGTAAAAATAAATTAAATTAAAAAATAAAAAAAAAGAAAACTCAATCATCTCTTGCAAGTTATTTCGGAAAGAAAAATTCACAGGCCGTGTTCTCCTTGTGTCTGTAAGACCTTCAAGCGTCCTGGAGAGTTTTCTGAACAAGGACCCACAGGGGTGACTGGAGGGCTGTCATCCCCAACGAGGATTTGCTGATATTCAGGGACAGCCATTCCTTCAAAATGTCGACTGGATATGATGGACCAAAAACAGGTGCTATCTGCATTCAAACCAGAAATGTCTGGTGAAACTAGCTTGTACAACTGTGATCCACAGTTTACTAATGAACCTGTCCAGCTCACTCCAGATGATAATGACACTGGTCAACATAAATTTGCAAGTTTTGGGTATATCAATCATCTTTTGATGTATGAAGAACAGCATCTGATCCTCAGTTCCCACTATTCATTCTGCTTAGGTTGCCACTGAATGAACACAAAAGCTTGCTACCAGCCTGCAGGGAATTAACCATTTCATATTTTTCCCAGTAGCTAATTTTAATTTCTTTTCTGAAGTTATATGTAAATGATGTAATAGTTGATGCTTATCTATAATAAGTGATATTTGAGTTTTTGTAGATAAAGTTGCTCTTTTGTTACTTGACTTCAATAATGAGGAGATATTCAGTTGTTAACCAAACTTGCAAACATATTCTTTCATTTATGAGATGGAGACAGAATGTATAACGTTATTTTCTTGCTGTTTACTCTGCAGGAAAATAATGTGCATTTTAAGCAGAATGTCTTAACTATGCTCGTTTTTTGCCAAACCACACTGCCTGCACTCTTAGGCCCCAGTTTATGTAGTCTTCAGGGAAATCCAAACAACAATAAATCTGAATAAATCTATGGAAAACACATATTATAGTTCTAACTCTTTAAGTTTTTTTTATTTAGCAAGATAATGCATGAAATAGTAGAAGTTATTTTAGGGCAGAATTTTTCAGACTATTTTTATTAAAATTAGTGGCTAGCAATTTATTTCAATAATTGCCAGATACAGCAGTCTTCAGTTTATTTTAGCACCATTTTTATGCAAAGGACTTGAAAAGTAACCACGATCATTTAAATATGGCATGGTACAATGATACAATCTTTTTAGAGAAGCTATCTTCTCTAAAAAGTTTAGAATGACTTAAAATTTGTATGCATTTAATAAGTTATCTTTTTAGCATTTTTTTCCTTTGGAGTCCCCATTTCATTAGAAATGTCACTTTTCCAAAGTCTGTAGTCATAAGTTGTCTTTTCTTCAAATAACTCAGCGCTGGTCATTATAATGTAATATGTATTGTGTGCCTTCTTTTTAAAATAAAACATTTAATACACATCAAAAAAAGAAGAAAACAAAAGAAATGCTAATACCTTTGAAAATTTCACCATTTATGTGTTTGCAATCACCATGATATAATTTCATTAACTGAAACTGAGTTTCCTATTATTGCCTTTTCTTTCCTTTCTTAGTTATAAAATGTTTATAATCTTTTTTTCCTTTCTTATTCTATTTCCAAATAACCTCACACAAGTGGTCTAAGACAACTAATTTTACTCCCCAAAATATGCCTTCTTTGCATAACATATTCTTGGCTATTATCATTATTATGAAAATCAATAATTTGCATTTCAATCTATTCAGGTACTTGAGCTTTGTCTTGTTATTTGCAGACCATAATAAATAGAAGGATATGTTAAATGTATTTACATATATATACATTATATATATATACATATATATATATATGTATATATATATTATGTGGGTGCACATATCATGTGTGAATAAATGCATGTAAGAAACTACTGAACCACTCAGCAATTCCTATTGCAGTGATGCAAATTCCTGGTTTAGGTCCATTTCCCAACCTCAAGATCAAGGTAACTGTGGGGCATCCACACTCACCCCCAGTTGGAAAGTGCTCTAGACCCCGGGGCTGCTCACGGGACAAGGCATACATTACCAGAAGCAGCAAGACTTCCTTCCTGCGAACTGACCACAACCTCAGAGTCCAGTCCCGGGCAGCAGAGAGCAGCCACCTCCCATCACGGCTCCAGCAGATGGAGCTCACAGCTCTGTCGTGACCTAACCAGCACAAGGATAGAAGACCAAGAGTGTTACCTGCCTGCACTTTACCAAGTAAAACCTAAACCACCTTTCATCAAGGAATAAATAACACACGTGGTGGCATTTCCTAGCTATTTCCTAAGTACAGTGACACCAACAGAACCACTGTCCGAGGGTGACACTTTACTTAGAGATTCAAGCAACAGAGCTCCTACAGAAGGTGCTTCTGAAACCTCTCGTTTCTTAAAATATGAAGGTCAACATCATGTGTGTAACTGTGCTTTTAAAAAAGGAATCTCATAAAATACAATACCAGAAAACAGTACAGAGGACTTCTAGGTAATCCATCCATCCCTTAAAGAACTACTTTTCTTTCACTACAGTGGAGAAAGTCAAAAAGGTTCTCTGAACATTTTTGCATATAGACTACCATCCCTAACATGGCTGTTTCAGGGGCTGCTTTCCTGCGCACTCACTGTGGCTCTGTTTTATGACACTGAGTGCTGAGGCCCAAGGACTCCAGTAGTTTCTACTTGCCTTTTGAGCTTTTCTGTCTAGCATTCCTCTTTCTATCTGCAACCATCTTGTTTTGGGATACAGACACATGGTCTTGGGCCCAACTCTGTCCGGTACTCAGAGCCCCTCAGGAGGGCCCTGAGGCGAGGGAGGCCAGCCTGATTCAGTGTCCTCAGATGCCACCACCTAAGTTCTCTGAGAGCAGGAGAGGCAGGAGCAGAAGTAGGAGATGGTGTCTTAGAGACCCACCCAGGGCCGATGTATTGGGAAGGACTGTAGTGAGGATGAGGAGGTGTGTGAAAGAGTCACATCAAATGGATCACATCCAGATGGTCAGTGACCCTAGACTTGCTACGTTATTCCCTTAGAATTTAGGCACTAAGTGTTGAAAATCTTAGAGGGCATGGAAGCTTGCCAGGGCCAGGCCCTCAGCCTTAGTCACACATGGTAATTTAAAGATCAGACTATGCCTATGTCACCATATAATATGTCAGGAAACCACCAAAATACAAATGGACAAACCAGGGAAGACTGAAAAATAAGTATGTAACTGAAAGAAAAAAAAAAAAAAAAAAAAAAGACCAAAATATTATCTGCTGTGACTCTGCTGCCCCCTGGTGCATGGCAGCAGCCTCCTTACCAAAGAGCAGGCCCAGCAGAAGCAAATTCAAGGTCTGCACAGGGCTGCTCAGCTTGCAGTGAGGTGCCAGCACCCACTACAGCCTCACTGGGCACCAGCCACGACCTCACCTTCCTATCCTCTGTCTGACCTCTGCGGAAACTCCACGGCCAGTGGAGTAGCTCACTGACCATTCACACCACACTGGAATGGTTATGCCCATCTCCAGGAGGGCACCTGCAGTCACTTCCCCAACTTTGCCCTATCAAGCAGTGACTCTTGGGCTGGAACAATCCCGAGTTCCTGATCCTCCACCTTCACAGCAGCTGTTGCCCTCCCAGACCTCACTGATTCTGGGGGAAATCAGGCACAAGCCTGAGCAATGCAGAAACTGAGGCAGGGTGCCCTCCACCCATCCTGGCACAAGTGGGGGCCTGCCTTTCCTTAACCACCTGCATAGGGTTCAGGACTGACCTTCTCTACTCCCAGCACAAGCTGCCTACGGACTCACTGCAAGTGGCTGCCCCTGCACTCCCTAGGCCAGGACACTCAGACAGCATGCTCTGGCCCCATGACGTGTCAGAAAGGGTCCTCCGGGACACGCTCCACATTCAACCGAGGGGTCACCCACATGGGATCACATCAGGCCCCTTCACATCCTCTTTTCTCAGATTTTTTACTGTCATCGAGTGTATTGGCCAAAGGTGCATCCTACGGCCAGAACAAAACATAAAGGCCTCCAGCTCCTGCTGTGATGACCACTTCCCTGCAGTGTATGTGAGGCCTTGATAAACTTCAAGCAGAGACAAAGGACAGGAAACCTGGACAAGGGGCACTGGGATAACCAATGTAGTGTGCAGGACAGACACGGCACACACAATGGAGCCCCCATGTGAAAAGCACACACACAGAGAGGGGCTAAGGTGGCAAGATTCAGACAGGAGGGACCTGAAGACAGAAAGCAGGGGCTCCGGTTTAATGTCACCCTTTATAAAGATTGCTTGTCACCCTACTCCAGTCTGCAGTGACATCTTCGCTGGGTTTCAGCTTCCAAAAGCCCTGACTGGGACAGCTGCAGCAGCCTTCCTCTCTTCCAAGAGACTCAGAGCTCTCCACAGAACCTGTCACGAACGCACTCCTGGAGAGGGACCTGCCTCTGCCTAGCCAGAAGAGGGTCAGCAGCCCCAAGGAGAAACAGAGTAAGCTGGCAGTGCCAGCCCCAAGACAGCCCAGGGCTACTGTAAACTGCAAAAACAGCATGAGAGTGACTCTGTCCACGTGCTGGGCCAGACGGCGTGAAGAAACCCAGTGCAAAGCCCATCGTATTTAAGTGTTTAGTCAGGAGACACTTTGGGGAGGGGTTGATTTGTTTAAGATGGAGCTACTCTGGGAATCAGAAGCCACATAGTAACTGTACTCCAAGGTTTTCAGGGTCACCCTACTAATGACTTGGGAGGAAATGGCCACAAGAGACAGTCATGGAGAAGAGGGAAGGCTAGTTATAGACGCCCTGAGAAGTGTAAGCTCAGGTTAGAAAGGATGAGGGGATCCCAGCCTTGGCAGGTTACATGTGGTTTTCAGAGTGAGCTGGGTCTGAAAGTGCTGGTATTGAACCCCGCAAACAGCATGACCACCCTCCATCCAGCACCAAAGTCAGTGGTCTGCCTGCTTTCCCCACCTGCTGACATGCCCAGAGATACCGCTTGGGCTAGGACTACTGCCAGAGTTTGGAGCATACAGATACAGGGGCCTCTGAAGTGAGGGACAGTACCTCACAAATCCACGGGCCATAAAGCTAGGTAGAAGCAGCAGTGACTTGGGGCAGAGGGAACAGAAACTGGAAGCTGCTGTGATAAATACAGTTCTAGGGTAGACACCACTCACTGACTAATAGGAAAGGTTGGCCAGGACTCAGCATTCACATACAAAACCGTAAGGGTGGAAATGAAATAGGACTCAGTGGCTCGCTATCCATTCCCATATCTGCTGGATTCCAATAATGCAGACTCTGGAAGGAAACTACTAATTCAAGCACATGGAGGAATTTTTTAACTCATTTGTTGTTTTCTTTGTTGGATTGGGGGGGGGGTTTCTATTATTTTTTTTCGTTATTCTTTTTTGTCATTGTTATTATTTCTTTCTTCTTTTTCCTGTTTGCTTGTTTCTGTTACTTTTATCTAATCACATTGATTTTCTTTTTTTTAAGAGTAGAAATATTTATTGAGAGAAAGAAAGCTTCTGTCTGGAGACACAGAAGGGGTCCTGAGTGGGTTGCCTGATTTCCTTTTAATTAGATCATTTATCTCATTTTTTTGCCTTCTTCTCATCTTTCAATTTCATATTTTACATCTTTAGGTTTCCATCTCCCTAACCCCTCCATTTTTATTGCCATTAGGCATTATTTATCGTTAGATATTTAGGTTATTTTATGTTATTGTTGAATTCTTTTCCATTGTTAATGGGGGTTGAGTTGTTGAAGTTAGTAGATATTTACTGCATGTCAACATCTGATCTATTTTGTGTCTACATCATTATTGTGGACTCCCTTGGTATGGGTGGTACAATGATAGCTTTTATTGATTTTTATGGTATGTCAATATCCAGTTTTATCTTTGACTCTTACTACTGCTGATTTCTTTGCTATTGCCAGTGATGGCACAGATGGTACTATTAATTACTTGGTCTGTATGCCAACATTTGGTTTGTCTTTGTGTCACCAATGTTACTGCAGATCTTTTCCAGAGAACTGGGTGCAGGGAGAATTACACTGCATCCTCTCCTCCCCAAATTAATGAAGATGGCTGGATCTTGGTACACAAGTAAAGGCTTATAGCTAGCCATGTCCAAAGTGCATCACTGGAAAAAAGACACTAACTAAAAATATTTGCAATCGTAGCAACAAAATCATTTCACTATACTTGATCTTCAACCCTCAGCACTCAAAAAAAGCAATAAAAACATGAAAAAAACAACACAACTAGTCCTTCAAAAACCTCCCCACTCTTCAAAAGCTGACCTAGGAGGCACTGATGGAAATCAGAAGCCAAACAGCTGAACTATATGAAGTGACAGAAGAGGAAACAACAACAACCACATCAATATGGCACTTGGTGAGCTCAACAATGATGAAGATACACCATGAACTTAATCAACAAAATGGTCAGTGAGCTTAAAGAAGACACTAATAAAAAGCCAGCTGAGCTACACAAAATGATACAAAACATGAATGGCCAGTTTAGCAAAGAATTGGAGTCCATGAAAAATTATTGAACAGAAATCTAGGACATAAAAAATTCTATGTAAAGTATGGGTAGCAGCAATGGCCAATGTGACCAATTAGAAGATAGTGCTGATGCAGGTAAGCATACACACAGAGATACTTTAGAAGCAACAAGAGATCATGGAAAATGGATCCAAGAGCTACTGGACGATGCAAAGACAATTAATCTAAGATTAATTAGAATTAGTGAAAAATCAGAAGATAGCATGAATGGCATGAAAACTGTTTACAGAAATCAGAAGAAAACATTCCAAGAATGAAAAAAGAATTTTACATACAGATAAGCGAAGCACATTGCTGAAGCTGGAGATGATCACAGGTATGGGGCTGGAGCAAGGCCTTCCCAAGAACAAAGAGCACTTGCAGACCAGAGAACACCAAGTCCCAAGGCGTCCAAGAAATGGGCAGCTAAGGCAAAGGGGTGTTACGTGACATTATCTTGCTAACTACATAAATAAAGTCTCTACAAGTGGTTGAGTAGTAACTTTCCTCCCATCCAGAGAGAGAGATCCACCTGACCTCACCTTTCATCTCTTTTCTTCATTTTCCTACCCTCTTGCTGTCCTCCCCTCAACCAACACCTACGGCTGCAACCAGATGCTACGGCATACAGAACTCCAAACAGCCTCAATCAGAAAAGAACTGCTCCACAAATTATAGTTAAAATCCTAGAAGTCCAACACAAAACCAGAATCTTAAAACCTGTCAGGTAAAAGCAATAAATAACCAATAAAGGTAAACACATTAGAATTACAAAGTTTCTCAACACAAACCATAGAAGTCAGAAGACCTTGGAATGCAATGTTTCAAGCCCTAAAAGAAAAAAATCCAAACCCTTGCTAATATAGCCTGCAAAATCATCTTTCAAATTTGATGAAGAAATAAGATCTTTCAATGGCAAAGAGCACCTCAAAAAATTAATGACCACCAAACCAGCACTCCAAAAAGTTCTCAAAAATGTCCTAAAAAGAGACAACAAAGCTAAACCAAAAAATCTAGGAAAATGAATTCAGGAGATAACTGAGCCATTAAACAGAAGAGAAAAATGGAATCAGCAACAGGAAAATGATGCCATGACAGGAATAAGTCAATACCTTTAAGTAGTAACAGTGTGAAGAGCCTCAAATCCAAAATCAAAAGACAGAGATTGGCAGAACACATCAAAAAGTAAAACTCAACAGCATGTTGTATAAAAGACAACCATCTAATCTAACATTCAATGCATACACTGAAATTAAAGGTTAGAAAACAGTATCTCATGTATCAAGAACCCCCTCAAAAAACCAAAATCCCTCAAAAGCTATCCTTTTTTAGACAAAGGTAAAACCTACCAAAGAGGCAAAGAAGGTCATAACAGAACTATTCAACAAGAAGAGATAACAATTATGAATATATATATATATATATATATATATATATACCAAAAAATCAACAAAGAAATATAAGTGCTGGGCTGGAGATTTAGCTCAGAGGCATAAGTGCCTGCTTTGCAAGCGCATGGTCACTTACCAAAAAGAAAAAAGAAAAAAGAAAAAGAAGTGTAAGCGCTGAGCCACACCTTCAAAGAAATGGGCGTAATAGATATCTACAATGTTCAACAGCAGAAGACACATTCTTTACAGCAGAACTCAGAAATTTCTCCAAAACAGACCACATACTAGCCTATAAAACACACTTAAATAAATACAGAAGAATCAAAATTATCCTATGCATATTATCAGTTCACAGTGCAAAGAAACTATAAATCAATAGAAAAAGAAACCATAAAAATTACACAAACACAGAGAGATTAAATAATATACACCTGAATAATCAAACAGTCTATGAAAAAAATCAAAGAAGTTCCTAGAAACACTTAAGCCAGAACCTATGAGACATAATGAAAGCAGTCCTTCCATTAAATTTATCACTGTGAATGCCCACATAAGGAAAACAAAGAGAATCTAACTAAATAATTTAATGAAACACCCCAAGGTCCTAGAAAATCAAGAACAATACAAAATCTAAAACTAGTACAAGGAAATAAATTACAAAAATCATAGGAAAAACAAATGAAATGGAGACTTTAAAAATGCAAAGAATCAATGAATCAAAGAGCTGGTTCTTCAATAAAGTAAACAAAATAAATAAATCCTTAGCAAATCTCACCAAAAGGAAAAAAACCAGTGTAATTAGAAATGTACAAGGCACAGTCACAATGGACAGTGCCACAATCCAGAAACATATTAGTAACTACTTCAAAAATCTGTACTCTGATAAATAGGAGAATACAGAAGAAATGGAGAGTTTTCTGGGTACAAGAGAATTACCAAAACTGAAGCAAGATTTTAAAAGTCTCAATAATCCAGTAACAGGCAATGATATTGAGAAAGTAATTTTTAAAATCCTACTAATTTTTTAAAAAGTCTAGGGCCAGATGGATTCACCACTTAGTTCTACAAGAACTTTGGGGAAGATCTAATATCAATACTCTTCAAACTCTTTAAGGAAATGGAAATAAAAGGAGCACTGCAAAACTCATTCCTGAACTTATATCACCATGATGCCCAAACCACAAATGGACCTAAGAAAAGAAAAACTACAGGCTAATCTCTTTAACATCGCTGCAAAAATTCTAAACAAGATACTGGCAGCCCCGGGACAGTGCTCTTTCCTTCCTCCAATGCCCCAGGATGGCGCAGCCTGCAAGAGGAGTCAACAGAACGTAACAAATCACCCAAAAAAATCGTATACCATGGCCAAATAGGCCTCAACCCAAACATGGAAGGGTGGTTCAGTATGCACAAATCGATGAATGTAATACATCACATAAACGGAAGCAAGAAAAAAAATCACATGACCATCTCAACAGATGTAAAAAAGGTCTTTGACAAAATCCAACATCCACTCATGATAAAAATCCTAAAAAAAAATAGGTATAGAAGGACCTTGTCTCAAACTGATAAAAATTTGCCAATATCACATGAAATGAGGAGAAACTGAAAACTTTCACTCTAAAATGTGGAACCACACAAGGATGTCCACCACTCCACTCCTGTTCAATATAATACTGGAAACTTTAGCCCAATCAATCAGAGAAAAAAAAGAAATGAAAGAAGTATGTGTATAAAAGGAAGAAGTCAAACTGTCTGCATTCACAGATGATCCTTTACATAGAAGACCCAAAAAAGCCCACAAAAGATTCTTACAACTAATAAACAAATTCAAGAAAAGCAGGATGAAAAAAAATCAGCACACAAACATCAACAGTATTTCTGTACACCAATAATTACCCCACTGAGAAAGAAATTAGGAAAAAATACCATTTACAATAGCTTCAAGAAAAACTAAATACTTAAAAAATGTTTTTAAAATAAATAGTGAAAAAACTGATCACAATTATAACACAGGGAAAAAAAGAATTAATCTAACAAAAGAAGCAAACTGTAGAATTTTATTCTACAGAATAAAAACTGTAGAATTATGAAAAGGAGATCAATGAGTAAAACAGAAAAAGGAAAGATAGTCCCTGTTCCTGTATAGATAGAATGAATTTTGGCAAAAGGTACACTTCTAAAACTATAGACTTAAATGCAATCCCAATTGAAATAGAAATGTCTAGTTCCTCACCAAATTAGAAGAAACAATTCTAAAAGGTAGGTGGACCCAGAAGAGACCCAGAATAGTTAAAGCAATCCTAGACAACAAGAGCAAAAAGAGGCATCACAATCTATTCCGTTGGCAGAAGTGCAAACTAGTACAACCAGTACAGAAATCAGTACAGAGAGTTCTCACAAAACTAAAACTAGAAAGTCTATTTGACACAGTTATTTCCTTTTTAGGTAACTTCCTAAAAGAGTTCAAGGTGAAATATTACAGGGATAAATGCATACTCATATTTATAGCAGCACAACTCATGATAGCTAAATCTTCAAAGCAGCCTACATGTCCATCTACAGATGAACAGATAATGAAAAATAGGGTATCTAGACACAGGGAATACGACTCTGTCATAAAACAGGATAAATTTTGTCATTTGTAGAAAAGTGGATGCACCTTGAGACTATAATCTTAAGTGAAATGAACCAAATACACAAGCTTAAATATCACCTATTTTCTCTTACATGAGAAACCCAAGATACAAATGATATAAAAACGAAAGTAAAAGACATAGTCAGAAACAAGAAGGCATATCTTTTGCAAAGGGAAGGCGACAAAGAAATGGAAGGAAGGGGAATATGAATGGAGAAGGAAAAGGAAGTAAAGGGAGTTAAGATGCATTATGTACATGTACCAGCTCCTCACTATGAATGCAACCAAAACATGGCGCAAACATGTAATAGTAAAACCAGAAAAAGATAAAGAAATGTAAGACAACAGAAAATATAATCCATAATTCCATCACTATCAAAAAAAATTAAACGCATTTGAAACATGTAAGATTCCATTTCCACGGGGTCGGGGATTAACTCAGTGGCATAAGCGCCTGCCTGGCAAGAAAAAGGTCATGAGTTCAACCCCTGGTACCAAAAAAAAAATATTTCCATTTCCACCACCTGCAATTCCCAGCCTCTGCGCTTGGCTGTGAAGGTGGCTGTGATTTTCTCTCACGAAGTGCATATACCCTGCTTGGGCAAGGGTCGGTGCTGTGAGGATTAACAGCCCTGGGACAGCTAGAAACCCTGCGACCACCCTTAAACTCATGCTCCTTAGGATCAAGATATATTTTACCTGAAAAAGCAGCAGGTGTCCCACTAAGACTGGCATCCAAAACCAGGGAGAGATGGTTGGCTAAGCCACAGGCCAACCACTGTCCATTTCCTGTTTAAAACATAAAAACTCTTTAGAATCCTAGCCGACCAGAGCCACACTGTTAGGCAGCTTGGTAGGCACTTGGTGTGCACTTTCTCAGATAGGGAGGAACCTCAAACAGCACCAGCGAGGCTTGCCAGCTGTCCCAGACATCCACCAACCCAAGTGCAGGAGCTGCGAGGTTCTGAGCCCATGTCACGCCTCAGGAGAAGCGCACACCACTTCCTCGAAACCTTGCTATTGCTGCTACCCTCCGCTGATAGAACTGAAACAAGAGTCAGAGTTGAGCCTTAGGCTGCAGGTCTGGTGCTCGGGTAGAGCTGGGCCAGGGCACCCTCCAGCCAGCATGGCCCCCTACTCTGTGGCACATCCTCCTCCACATCGATGGACGGATTAAGAGACTTATTCAGCCTTAAACTGCAGAAATGGATGTGGAGATGTAATGGGACATCTCCAGATGTCAGGAGATAGTGAATTCACATTAGTTTGCAGGGTGAAGTGGTGAGTTTGAAGAGTCACTGATCCAAAACAAACATTCCCATGTAAGCATGAGAGATCAGTTTATTTGTTAATTAAAAAGGTTTTTTTCCTCCCCTTCCCGGTCTCTTAAATTATGGCTTTCATGTAATAAGGATGATTTGTATTTTCAAAGAAAAACTGTTTCCTTTCAAATTATGGAATTTTTACAAATACTTAATTTTGAATGAGTATCTTTGTCTTTGAGATTTTTCATAGGAAAAGTGTTTCTAACCTTAAGAAATTCAGAAGAGTACTGGGGGAAAACTATGTTTTAAATTTGTCTGTGTCCTTTTGCTTTGTGAATTCTCAGTTAACAATAAATTATCTTTAAAAAAATTTTAAAGAGACTTATTCAGGCTTGCTCAGAATAAAACTTGTATTTCTTCTGTCACACTCAGACTTGTGGATCTATCCCAATGTCCTAACCTGTGGAAGGAAACAGAAGGCAAAGGTACCACACAGCTGTACGCAAACCTCACTGCTGAGAACAATGTGCAGTGGAACTACCTAGACCAGTGATGGCAAACCTTCTAGAGCTTTCAATTAGAGCAAACAGCTGGCTGCGGCACGTGGGCCACAGGTTCATCTCCACTAACCCAAAGCCGCAGGCCTCCTCACAGGCAGCCTCTTAACTTCTTTCGAACATTAGTAAGGAACAGACTGGCTATTGAGGAAGTCAAAAAATGGTCAGTCATAAGGGACATGACCTAGCTGAGGGTCTGTCAAGGAGAGGCCAGTTCACAGGGCAGCATGCTGCATCCTTGGGAGCCAGAGCCACGACTCACAAGGAACATGGCAACTCTGCTAGCTCGTCCTGGGAGAATCTGCGTGTGTGCAGAGGCTGTGACATGGAAAGCAGGGAGTCTGTCCCAGGTACTGACGCTGGAGCAGAGCTCTGCAGCCCTTCTGGTGGACCAAGTGCAGACAGAGCTTCATTCTGCTCTGGACTCACACTTTGCCATGCAACCTCAAGGTCAAAGTTAGAAACATAGATCGGACAGTGGACAGAATGGGACAGGACAGCTTCCTCAGGCTCACCTACCTGAGTACTGCATGCAGCTCACAGCAGCTGGCTCTTGGGCCACAGCCACCTGTTTGCTCAGTCTGCTTGGCAGAAAATTCTCCAAAGGATACTCCTCACTTAAAGTCAGACAATAAAAATCAAGACAGCATTTCAAATGAGAGCAGAAATAAACAAAATAAAGTGGATTTGCCCCTATGTGCGTATATAACTTTATTCCATTAATCCTAAAAATATCAACGCTTACATTCAAATTCATGCAATAACTCTTTGCAATAGACTTGCATTCTACATTGCCCCAAAAGGTGTATAATCATGTATGACATGACAGCAAGGTTGTGTTCTGAGAAATATATTAATAGACAATTTCTGACACTGTGTGAATGTCATGGACCACACTTACCCACACCTAGAGGCAGAGCTGACCACACACCTAGACCACATGATACAAGTATAGTGACAGCCATTACTCCCAGATCCATGATGAACAAAACAACATAAGATGAGCTCAGATGCGATCAAGAGATGCAATAAACACAGGCTACGACCAATGCAAATGACGGATTCCTTTACAACAAACCGCTTTAAATAAGTAGAAGAACACTCTTAAAAAATGAGTCCAAGTAAATACATAAACCAGTAGCAGTGTGGGTTATCATTATCCAATATGACACATGTTCATAATCAGACATATCATACTTGCATGTGTCTGGCAGTACAGTGGAGATACCATCTCATTCCATTTAGAATGACTATCTTCAAAAAAGCAAAAAATAACAAATGCTGGTGGGGATGTAGAGAAAAGGAACTTCCATGCACTCTTCACGGAAAACAGTATAGCCATTATGGAGACCAGTATGGAAGTTCCTCAAAACTTAAAAACAGATCTGCCACATTATCCAGCTAAGCCTCTTTTGGGTATATAGCCAAAGAAAATGATACCTGTGTTTTAAGCACTATTCAAGTAGTTAAATGAATCAGCATAAATACCCATCAACAAAAGAATAGATAAAGCAAATATGGTACATAAACACAGTGAGGTACTAGTCATCTATAAAGAAGAATCAAAATAATTTGCAGCAAAATGAATAGACTTGGAAGACACTGTGTTATATTAAATATGTCAGACACAGAAATTCAAATACTGCTTGTTCTCTCTCACATGTAGAAATTTACAAAATAAAGCTGACATGGAATAATGATTGCTAGAGATTGGGAGGGGAGTAAGAAGAACAGATAAAGACAGCACAGATTTAGATCAGTGGAAATCATCACACTAACCCTCATTAGTATGCAAAATTAATACATGTTCACTAAAAAACTCAATGTTCCACTCAGCATTTCTTTTAATGTACTGATTGTCCAATCATAGATAAGATGCACATAAAAATTAACATTAAAACCAGTACCCCAAATCTTTCTCCACGACACAATATTAAACTCCAGCACTGGACAGAGCCCAAGAGGGCCCCATACTCTGCTGTATAGACACTCGGGCCCACATTTGAAAAAGCACCTATTCACACAGAGTCAGGGCCAGTCCCTGCTGGTCACAAGGAAGACCTTCCAATTTTACTTCAAGTCCACACACTACATTACATACCTTTTATAGCTGTTCTTGCATTTTAATGATCGTTTACCATCATTCTTGATGTTAGTTTTTGGTGAAAACATAGTTATACTGTGGAAAGAAAACTTTTATGTCACTCTCAAAGACTAAGATTCTAAGTTTCCTCAGAGATCTATAGGCTAAGCATGGTGGTGTATGCTTGTAATCCCAGCTACACAGGGGACAGAGGCAGAAGAATCATAAGTTCAAGGACAGTTTGAGACTCTGTCTCAAAATTAGAAAAAACTAATCAATAGGGCTAGGATGTAGCTTAGTGGTAAAGCACTTGTCTAGTATGCACCAAGGACTGGGTTCAATCCCCATCTCTGTCTTTCCCTCCATCCTCCTCTCCATCTCTCTATCTAACTATCCACATTTCCATCCCTCCCTGTATCACTCCCATATCTCCATCCAACCATTTCTTCCTGTCCACTCATTACCCATTTCTCCATTCATGCATTTATACATTTCTCCATCCATCCATAAGTGTCTTTTAAGAGGGTTCTAGGTGTAGGCAATGGAGTCTGAAGAATAGACAATAAGTAAAACGCAGTCATAGTGGCCACTGCCAAAAAGTAAGAATGGCACAGGGAAGCAGTGATAAACATGATGGAGGCTGGCTACATGCAGAGCGTCCTGGGATGGATACCTGGAGTAATCCTGAGCAGGATCCTGGGCGTGGAGATGGAGGTAGGGATGGATGGGAGGAAGAGGTGAGGCCAGAGCCCAACCAGAGACAGCCTAGAGAACCTACAGAAGGGGCTCAGGGTCAAAGTCCAGGAATGCCATTAGGACTTCCAGGTAACAGGGCACCTTTGGCCACTATGCCAAGGTCACAAAAAGGTCTAGGACTTGGGATAGGAACAGGATGGTGTATCTCCATTTTATAAAGAGAAAAGGATTTTCCTTTGAGAAATTCAAGGCCCACAAGGATTAGGGAATTCCAGGACTTTGTTGCAGCTCCCCTAACCACCATGTGGTTTCGTGTTTCCATGTCTGTGAACAGCTTCACACAATCAGACTTGCTGCCTCTGGTTTCCAGTATCCTGAACTTTAACATTCCAGAGCAACACCGTTAATCAGGACAAAGCAAAACGGCGATAAAAATATCTGCCTTCAGAGATAGTAGAAGGAAATACCCCCAACTTGCTGTACCAAATATGGTCACCTGCTAAGAGATACCCAGATCCCTGGATCCCAATTGTTAATGGGGGGGGGGGGGATGTGGTATGTTTGGTTCTGTGTTGCTCTATTCAATACTCTGTGTTGATGTGTTCTATAATGTGTATTTCTTTGATTTTGCTGTACCTAGTAGAAGAACAACTATTGTGAAGACAACGAGGTATACAATGTTGCCTGTTACTATTGTCCTGGTGACCTGCTGTGATGTTCTGTGCCAATTTCACTATACTGTCTCAATTGGCTTTATTCCATCCTTTTTTTTTCTGTTTGCAGCCTCACTGTGTGTTCACTTTGTATGCCTTAATTTTGTAACATGAACAGCTATTTCTGGGAGGACAGTATGTGGTTTGTCAACTAGTGATTTACGGTTTTTTTTGAGGTTTTGTATTGTTTCTACCCGTTTTTCTGTATTGCTTTATTTTTCTCTTTAAATAAAATTAAAAAATAAATAAATAAATAAATAATAAAATAAAATAAAATAAAATTAAAAAAAAAAAACATTCCAGAGCAAAGCTGTGTTCTACAAAGGAACAATGTGGTGAGGCCTCAGTGGCCTAAATCACTTAAACCATCATCACCGTCTCCTACTCCCACACCCCACCAGCATCTACCTCATCATCTGATGGACTCAGCACACTAAACAGAGGCCCAGTACACACCACAGTGACCACTCACTGAGCGGTTGCTGCCGCACTTGTGACCACTGCAGTGACTTGATGTTCTGAGGGCTGACCCGCCATGTTGTAACTCCTGTGTATACCTCTGTCTCCCCTCTCTGCAGTGTGACTCTTGAGGACAGACGTGTCCACATTTACACCCTGGCAACTACAATGCCCTCGAAGCTCTGCTTTGTTATTTACATAAACAGCAGGAAAGCCCATACTCACCGAGGTGCTGAGGCATAGCCAGATGACCTGATTTTAGTGTGGAAAACCACAGGTCTGTCCCCTGTGACTCTCTGCACAGCTGTTGAAACAATTTCAAAGGAGCAGAAAATATTTAACATTACAATTTCATTAACAGCACAAGAGGAAGACAGACTTTTCAAAGCTGAAAACGTCACACGCAAATAAGATGAGTTTCTGACCTATGACATTAAGATGTTCCATACACAAAGTTAAACCAGTCCAACCCAGCCAAGGAAGTCTAAATAAGGGAAATCAAAAATACAAAAAAGAAAAGCCCACACATTGTCTCTCACTCTTTAAATTATCCTACACTGATAACATGCTTGAGACATTTCCCGTGCCCACTGATGGTGCCACGCTGGCCACAGGAGAACTGCTGGGGAACAAGCCACAGCTCTCTGAGCTCCCTCCAGGGTCGTGAGAACAGCCACAAAGAGCCCAGCCTTTCTATGAGCAGGGACCTGTCACAGCTACTCACAAGAACGCATGAACATGTGTGAAAGAACTACAGAGATAAGCTACTGACCGTTACACTAATAGAAATGAAACTCATCTAGTCTTTAATGAACATTTCTCACAGCAGGCTCAAAGAATAAAAATTCTGGCATTGAAGAAACAACACAGACAGATATTGACAAATCTCGAAAACCTTTGCAAAATTAGTTTTTCATAAACTTAACACTTGGTCTTTGGGATGAATAATCTGTATAATACTCAAAAGTAGCTTTAATCCTTTTTTTTTTTTTTTCAGTACAGGGAATCGAACTCATGATCTCACACTTACCAGGAAGTTGCTTAAACCACTGAGCTAAATCCCCAGCCAAAAGTAGCTTTAAAAATGGGTAACTGCTGGAATGGTTTTAACCTGTTTTGTTTGACTTCATTATACGTGATGGTATGAACAGCGGTTTTGAAGAAAACAAAACATTATGGCAGCCATTGCTGATCTAATATTGTCTTGCTTAGAAGTCCTACCATGCTTCTACTCTATTACCATCAGTTCTATCATGTTGTGTCTTATTGGGATTTTAATATATGTGATAGTATAAACAAATCTTTTTATTCAAAATGAGATATAGTAGCCATTGATCATAGTTACTTGGTTCAGAATGTCCTGTAATTCTTTCATTCTCTTGAACCATTTTATACTATTGTGTTATGTTTGATATTGTATCTGAAACTATGCTCAACTATAGCAGAGAAAGAGATATTTTGGCAGCTACTGTTAATGTCCAGTTGTCTTGTTGTAAAGTTTTGTGTTGCTTATGTTGTTCTGTTCTGATCTGCTTTGTTCTGCCCTCTTTTGTTTTATTCTCTTTAAAATAAAAAAAAGTAATAATAACTGTAGGAGTAATAAAACCCAAAATGCATAACTGCTACTGTAAAAGAGAGAGCAAAAGAAAGTGCTCTAAAGCACATAACTGCATGTATGTTTAAGTGTGGAAGATAGATGACCATACTACTGTTTTTGTTAGATTGTTGAGCAGAATTGTTAATAGTCTCACTGTTTGAATGTCTACTTTGTATGCTTTAATTTTGTAATTTGAACAACTATTTCCAAGATGACAGTATGTAACTTATCAACTAGTGATTTCTTAGTGGTTTTTTTTGTTGTTGTTCTTTTCTTTTTTTCCTTTGGAATTCTGTATTGTTGCTACCCTTTTTTCTGTTTTGTTTGGTTGGTTTTTTTTTTTCTTTCTAAATAAAATTTTTAAAAAATGGGTAACTGCATAATATTGACTGATTCCAATGACAGTGCTTTGAGAAAAGACATTCAGTACCGTTTCTCACACTATTTTAACCCTGATCCCTTGACCATGACCCACTGAACCAAGTGGCCCTACAGAGCAGAGGGCACAGTGAACACCTCACATGGTCCATCTGAGCACCAGGGTAGGTTTGTGAGCTCCACAGGAGAGCAACACATGGGTTCAATGACTTTCTGGTCCTCAGAGCAGGGAGCTTCAGGTGCCCAAGGGGCAAGGCCCAGAAATTTAAGGGATGTAGGACACTTGACGCAACCCAAGCCTGGGGAACAGGAGAGGCCCAGCAGGAGCCAGGTTGTGGGGCTGCCAGCAGAGGAGGGGGTACCTTCATGCAAGTTGAAGGGATGTGTGATGGACCATCTGAACAGCTCTCCTTGAAACAACAGCATTTAGTCCTATTTCCAGATATTAATAGGTACAGAGCTGGCTAAGATAGATATTTCTTTATGCCCTCAATTGGCTTCAAGCAATGCAAACGGGTCTAGCGGAGGTGCTGATGTAACAGGTCAGTGAGGCCCCACCTACAGCTCCCAAGTAGTATGTGTGAGCTGGTGACACACGTTATTGGCTAGGATTGAGCCTTGAGAAAAAAGCCATGACATCTCCAGGCATGACAAGTACACATCCAAAGCAAGGCACCCACCCCAGAACACTGGATACTGCCCCAATCTGTGATATGGAGATTTCGCTTTCTGCACATCTATCTCTCTGCCTACTGCAGAGCTGCGCTCCGGCCTCCTACCTAGCCCAGCTCACAGCACTCACACACTTCCCGCCTTTCTCAGAGTCACTCATCCCCAAGCCATGCCCCCTTCACAAAGTCATAAAACCTGTGTTGGGCCTGGGTCGCAGCCTTTGTTCTGGTTAGCCATTGTTCTGACTGGACTTAGGACTCCTTTGTCTGCCCACACATACAAATATGCCTTCGCGTCTTTATCCTCGCTATGGGTTACACTGGGAAGTGGGAGACTGGCATAAATTTAATAGAATTCCAATAACTTCATGGGATTACAAATACAAAGGGCCCCTATGGGGCCACATAGGTGTCCATCTATAGGAGTAATACGAAAGTGCGTGGAAGACCATGATCTTAATTAGGTTAAATAAGAGTCTTAACAAGACTGATTAAGGGTTTATAGTGGTTACTGAAGCGGGAAACAAATAATTATCAGCGATAATGTCCCCCAAAGTCTCGTGTGTTCTGAGATGCGGTTCTGCGTGATGATGAGATCACTACGCTGCTCAGTGGATGGATCCTTTGATATGCTCGGGGCTCAGTGTGACATTAGGAGGCGGGGCCAGGCTGGAGTGTGTCACTACAAGGATGCACACAGAGGGTGCGTCTCTGGGCCTGGCCCCTTCCTTTCCAAGCTGCTTTCTGGCTGAGAGCAGCTCTCCTCTCAACCACACTCCTCGACCACACCACCGCTGGCTTGGAGCCAGCCAACCATGAGAAGAATCCTCTGAAAACTGTGAGCCATCATAAATCTTCGTTTAAACACGTGTGTCAGATATTTTTCCCCATGAACAGAGAAGTGACAAACACAAATGTTAGAAAGTTAATGTTTCAATTGTTTCTTTGAAAGAACAACATATGAGCAGTCGGGCTACTGTCTAGAACAAACCAATAGAAAACTATTCTTGAGACGATCAAGAATAATTTATTATGGGCTGACTAAAACAAGAACCCAAGGAACTACTGTTAATATTGACAGACTGTAATTGTGGCCAGATATAGGAGGACACTATTACTGGACAGAGGAAGGACAACAGAGGGAAGTAGGGGTGGTAAGGATGGGTATAGGGGTGATGTGAGAAAATATATACATTGAAACCAAAAAAAGTGAAACCAAAAGAAGTGAAATCTCCATGGGGCATGGAGATTCATGAGAGAGAGTGAGAATTATCCAAATATGTAATGTGCATTTATCAATCTTTCAAAATAAAAGCCACTAAACTATATAACCAGTATAGAACCCAAAGTGTGCAGGAAGGGTGTCACACGCGTGATTGCAGACACCACTGCACTGGCCACTAGAGAAACAGCCCCAGGTGCTGGAGCACAGTAGCCAACTCCACAAAGTAGGTACAGGGCAGGAAAGAAACACAAGCACAGCACCCACCACAGACGACAAGGAACAAAAGGGGTGCAAAGGCAGGAAAAAAGCATTGAATTTGGTTTTTGACAGGTATGAACCCACAGGTAATATAGCACACTGACTATAACAGGAATTAATTTCATATTTTTTATATTTCAGAGGGTGTTATACTAACCAGATTGTTTCTGTGTTGCAGGTTTAGTACGTTTCTCCTTAACGGTTCCAAAATACAGTGGAGAAGTTGGTAGAACACAGGAGCTAAAATAAAAATAAAACCACAGCAGGAAAACAAACAGTAAGAAACCATTGTTTCAAGGAAACACACATTTTAAGGACAGTTACCATCATTAATTCAAGTAGATTTAGTTATATAGTATTTGGAAATAAAAACTTTTAAGACTATCGTAATCCTTAAAGAAAAATACAGTGCTGTTTTAAAATTTATATTCTATTCTAAAATATAGTAGTATTTTGTAGGAAAATAAACTATGAACCATTTCTTCTTAAACAAGACAGAAGCAATGGTATGAACAATAATTTGTTTCATGCAGGGTCAGGATGGGCGTGTTTGCTAATTTCACCTTTGTTTACTGACATGAAAGGAATCTGGAATGAGATTAACAGGCCTCCACTCACATGGAACATTTCGAATGACCAGACTGTACCTCGCTAGCACGGAGAGAGCCTTCCCAGGGCCAAGACACTGCTGAGACCTCAACAGCGCTGCTGGGCTGATTTCCAACACAGCAATCTTATTCTCAAACATGGATGCGAGTAAGCAGTAGGCCTATGACAGAGACAGCAGTGACATAATTAGTAGTATCACTGCATGGAAAGGAAACTGGATTTGCATCCATATCTAATCAAAAACACAGCTGATTAGCACATCTACTTCATTTGTACAAATAGCTATGCTATATGATGGGTACAAGTAGTTGCAGAGTATTATATAATTCATAAAAATGCTCACAAAGAAAACCTCATTTACTAAGCCAGTTATTATGATGTTATGTTCCAGAAAGTATACATCAAAAATACAGATGGGCAAGGCATGGTGGCATGTGCCTGTAATCCCACCCGCACAGGAGGCCAAAGCAGAAGGATCATAAGTTTTAGGCCAGCCTATGAAAACGTAGCAAGACACTGTTTTAAAATGTAAAAAAGGGTAGGCACGTAGTTAAATGACAAAGCACTTGTCTAGCATGTTACAGGCCTAGGTTTAAGCCCCAATACATGCCCCCCCCAAAATAAAGACATTTGACAGAACCTAAATAAAACAAATGTTTTATGACTGACCTTATGGTGAGTAGCTTCGCTAGTCACTGCACATGATCCAGCAACTTGAACACTGAGGCTCCTAAAATCTTAATTTTCAAAAACGATAAACAATGTTTAAGAAGTAAGTAAGTAGAAGGAACTAATCACTGGCTGATTGACTCATTCCATCCACTGCTGAATGCCTACCATGCCTCAGGCACTGGGCCAGGAGCAAGATCGAGACAAGGCAGGAGAGCCAGGCCCTGGTACGAGGGCTAGGAACCAGGCGTGAGGCCATGAACATGGGGTTACGTGAGGCTGTGAGAAGGGTGGGGAGACAATGGAATCTGCGAGGAGAACCTACATCACTGCATGAAGCCGGGTGACATCGAAGAGGAGCCTCGGGTAAAGGAGAGGGGCCAAGGCTGGAAGAGGAGCAGCATATGGTAGTCCACAATCTCCACAGAACTGAGGGGATGGAAAGAGGCCAAATCATCAGAGCACGTGCCAAAAGCTCTGGGGGACTTCAGAGGATGCAAGATGTGGGCCTGAGCCTCACACACAATTTATCACCGCACCCCGAATGCCACAGAAACCTCAGATGTCCAAGGAGGCAGTGACGGAATCAAGACAGAATTTAAGATCACTACTCGGGCCCTGTGCGGAAGAGGCGAGCGGCATGGGGAACAGCCTAGGGGTGGGGCAGGTCCTGTGGTAGCCATACTAACCCCCTGGTGGGGACAGACACAGGACTAGAGAAACAGCACAGGACCAGAGACTGAAACAGGCTTATTGTCAAATTCAAATTTTGAGGCTTTCTCCCCCAAAGTCTTTACTACACTACATATAATTCCAAGAAAACAGACAATTTATAGGACTTTCATATCAAAGATAATTAAATGTATGGTGTTACCCTTAAAACGTAAAACAGCTTCCACTTCAAAGTTTGCCAAGTTAAATATGAATAACTCCGTGGTGCTTCCAATCCACAGGCACCTGGTGTTCTCAGAAGACAAGCTGGTTTGGAAAGAGAAGGAACTCATCATGCGTAGACCTCCACGCAACTCTGCAGTTCTGCAGCCTTACTTCCCCAGCAGTGGGTAGTGTGCTCCCAACTGGGGACCACCTGAGAGGGGTTTCCTCTTGTCACTTACGATTACGCTTTTTCAAGTCTATTCTGTGTTTCTCAGGAACCCACTTAGTGCCTACTAGAGATAGGTGACTCCAAGTGGCCATAACCTAACCAGAGCTCAACTCTGACCTACACGGCTTTATTTCTCTTCGGGTTACTGAGGAGTTTGGGGCCTACGCATCTGGGGGACTGTTGGTCAGGTAAGGGGCCTGGCGTTTGATTGATTCCATCACAGGCACTGCACCCAGTGGTGCTTGTAGCTGTGTTTAGAAAGGAAAAACAAGTCAGAAAGGAAACTGATTGGCCCACAGTAGCAAAGTTAATTACAATGCAAACACTGGCCTGCTATTATCAATCAACAATCAATAAGCCGACTTCAGATAATGCCAGGCTTAGACACAAAAGCCATCTGCTTCCTGCTCTTGGCCCTCCCCTCCTCACCTCTAGGACACTTCCTGGCTGCTGGCCTTATCAGTGGAGCTACCAGCAGCCTGCTCACTCCTGATCCTGATCAGCACCCAGCACCATCCCACGCTGCCAGCGTAGGCACTGTGAACAGAAGTCAGATGCTGGGACCTTAGCTTCACCTCACCAGAGCTCTGCTGCTCAGAGATGGAACCAGAGGCGGCTCACACTTCAGGCCAGGGATCAGCCCCATAACACAAGCCTATCTCCCTGCCCCTGAGTCATTCCTGTGCTCAGGCCAGCAGGGAGCGCTGGGCTCCCAGAACCAAGGCCATCCAGAACAATCTGCCCCTAACTCTTATTTTTCAGAGAATCCATGTACATTATTGAAATGTCACACTGATATGTACTAATTTGTACAGTATATGTTAATGACAAAAACACTATCAAATAGAGCCTCTCCAATATCTAGAGAAACAACCAGTCCTTTTGCTGAATTCATAATCTCCAAGTGTGCTTTGGAGGGAGAGGTGAACACAAGCATGGGTGTTCTTTAATCACAGCTGAGACAGTGATTCTCCATCGTGCCACCCACTTACAATATTTCCACTCAGCACAGAGATAAGTAAATAAAATTCATTTGAGGTTCATTGTACATATGTAATAAATGGCAAAAACGGGTGTAGCTGCCTTGGCCAAAGGGTCAGTGGTTAAACCACGGGACGAAAGCATGCAGGCTCTGTGAGGGGCGAATAAGGCTACAGGACACCATGTTACATTAGCAAGGCACGTTCGTCTGGTCACTGTCCTTCCTCTTTGGCTCACACTGCCCAGCCTTGAGACAGTTCCTCGCCCAGACTGCTCTGCTTCTGTTTTTTCTCTTACACTGATATTCTAAATACAAGCCAGAGAGTTCTCAGCTCTGACGTTATATCTGGGAGTCTCCCTGACACTGGTCACTCTCAGTTAAGACAGCCCGTCTGGCCCTCTCGGGGTTTATACTAAGTCTGGTCTCCGAGTCATATGTCATTCTCTAGGCCACCACGGTTGCACTCTGCAAGGTGGGGAAGTAAAAGGGGTTTAGAAAGAGGTATGATTACTGTACCACATTCCAACAAACAGTCTTGTTAGAGTGGTAAGAATCTGTCTACATGTGGCAAACAAACTTAAAATGATCTCAGTCCTTCTGTTAAAGAGGCTTAAGTAAAACTGACCCACTCTAAATCAGCTGGAGACAAAACTAACTGCATTTTATTTTAATCACTCTTCCAGCCACAGAGGCTCCCTGAAGGAATGCAAAGGGTTTTCCGCCCTGGTTTTTCCAGCGCCTACGTACCCTCTGCTTCCAGAACTCAGCCCGTCGGGAAGGTGGCACAAGGAGAGGCTCAGGACAGGTCTGGCTGCTTGAGGCTGCGTTCCCAGGTCGAGCTCACTGGCTCCTGCGGAGCAGGGACATTCATCAACTGAGAGGCACAGGTAGACTCATGATCAAGTGTAAAGACCAACAGTGGACTCCGTGCTGCAATGGTTTGTGTTGTTGGAATAAGAAAACCACAAGCCAGAAAAACACCTAGCATTAAGTATATAAAAACAAGTTTAGAAATAAAAACTATCCTCCAGATCCAGAGATAGACAGGGGATAACACTTCAAGTATTGAAAAGAAAAAGAGAGTGGGGACAAGGTGATGGTCAATTTGGAGGCCAATTACACATTTTCTATACTTGGTTTGGAGTTTACCTCAAAGATGTGGTATTTTTATGCAATAGAATATTACTCACCTATTAAAAAGGATGGTCTTAAGGCTTTTATAGGTAAATGGAAGCAACTTGAGACTATACTCATAAGTGAAATAAAACAGACACACATTTGTAAATATTGTATAGTCTCTCTAGTACAAAAAATAATACTAATAATAATAAACTAAAAGAGTAATAAGATCCAAAATGTACAATAGATATTGTAATAACGAAAGGGAAAGAAAGTGCTCAAAAGGAAGAACAACTTGTAGGTGTACACATATAAGTGTATGTATGTTTAAGTGTGCAAAATAGATAACCATACTACTAACTCTGTTAGTTCATCAAAAAGAATAGTTTGTGCTGCCACTGTTTGATTGTCTGTTCATTTTTTATGCTTTGATCTTGTAATCTGAACAACAACTTCTAAGATAACAATATATAATATATTTTTTAAAAGTTATTTTTAAATAGTCATTTATAAGACAAATAATGAACACATGTAGTGCATTAAGGTAATTTCTGCTCTAATACAGAAATAAACTGTTTAAAGCCACTGACAGTAAACACAAACTGAAGAAAAGGTTGATGGAGGAGGTAGCATCTGTGATGTGCAGCAGAGAGTGGGGACCTGGAGGCGACAGTAGGTGGGTGGCAGAGGTGGCATCTGTGCTGTACAAGAAAGTGGTAAGGACCTGGAGGTGGCAGCAGGGTGCACTTGGATCCACCTGTGCACAGCACCAGTCTGCCCAAAACCCAGTCCCTGAGACCTGTAGGTCTGACCTGATTAGTCCTCCACTGCCACATCAACAACCCAGGGCCTTGTGTCCCTTTGTGCATTGAAGCACCCACAGTGGCACCAATCTGCACTAGCCCAACCTCCACTCCTGCTACATGACCTGCCAGGGCCTCAGTGATTGTCTAAGATTAGGACCCTGAGCTTCCCCTAAACAGGGAATTGTTCCTCCTTCTTCTCACTCTGTTTTACAGAGGCCTTGCCAGAGGCTGTAAGTACTGTGTCCACCCGGGAGGCCCCACATGTGCCCAAGCAACACACCAGGCAGGCTGTGAACTCCAGACTTCACCCTCCTGGTGACAAAAGTCTCGCTTTTCTTGCTCAGGTCCACATGGGCTACACAGCGGTAATGATGTCCTTCAATCAAACTGAAAACCCAAAGCTGTGAAAGCAAACACACACAGAAAAGTGTGTCTCTTAGTGGTGGTATGTAGAAATAAAGAGTAAAAGCCTCAAGAGAACATGGTTCAGGTGGACAAATCACAAGAAATGTGTCCCTATCTGTGCTTCAGAGATATAGCTTGGCTGTTCTCCTGTCCCCCTGGCTGCCCTATCTCAGGAGATGCCAGAACCCCAGAGAACCCGTCAGGATGGATGATCAGTCCAGATTACAGATGCTGAAACCCTGGTTAAAAAGGTCTCCTCAAGATGCCCGCCTTCTAGGCTCCCAAGGCACATGCCCAGACTTCTCTACCCCAGGCCACTGCCTCCAGCAAGGAGGACTTCTGATCTGGTCACTGGGCATTAAGGCACAGGGTAACAGCAATTGACTTTGTGTGAAAAAAAAAAAACTTCCAAATGTGCTTTGTGAAGAAAACCTAAAATGCTCAGATAAAAAACTTTTAAGCAGGTTAAACATCTTCAGTTTTCAAAAATATTTAAAGGTGATGCTATACTCATATGAATGTTTCTCAATTTTTGCTATTTTGCAGTCATGCCTAGAGCTTCTAGAAAAGCCAGCTAGGAGCACAGGTGCTGGGTCACCCGACTCCTGGCCCCCACCATGACACTGTGATGCAGAGCCTTACCATCACAGCCACTGAGGGGACTGGTTGCTTCAAATCACAAAAACATTCAGTGATATTGAAATAAAGACTTCAGTGCACAGGGTCACTTACAGCAATGTTTTCAAACTGTGATGCAGTTTTGCAGCTCTCACCTGCCCATCAGCACACCCAGTAACAAACTGCTTACTTTCCTCGTCGAAGAGCAAACTCAGAAGGGGATATGCTGCAGAAAGAGCACAAGCATGGTTAGATCGCTCAATAGGCTGCAACCATCAGCTTTACCGACAGTACTTCACTCAGTCAAGTTGGAATTATTCTGAAACAATGTCCTCTTCTTTGGGGACAAAAAGTATATAAAAAAATGTTCATCTCTAGACAACAGAGAAATGCAAATTGAAGCTGCACTGACATTCTATCTCCTCTCATGCAGAGCATCAAGGATACAAAAATAATTTTTTTAGCAAAGATGTTGGGGAAAAGGACCTTCCTGTATTATTGGTAGGAATGCAAACTACTACAACCACCACAGAAATCAGGATGGGATTCCTCAAAAGATTAAATACAGGAATACTATTTGACCCTATATACCACTCCCAGACATATACCCAAAAGAACTAGCATTGCATACTGTATTGATACCTGGATAACTATGTTTACAGCAGCATAATCCATAACACTTAAGCTATGGAAACAACCTACATGACCATCAACAGGTGGATAGATTAAAAATGTGATATAAATATATGCATATACATGTATATATGAATATTAGCCACAAAAAAAAATCAGGGCCGGGGATTTAGCTCAGTGGCTTAAGCGCCTGCCTGGCAAGCGCGACGCGAGGTCGTGAGTTCGATCCCTGGTACCAAAAAAAAAAAAAAAAAAGGGCCGGGGATTTAGCTCAGTGGCTTAAGCGCCTGCCTGGCAAGCGCAAGGTCATGAGTTCGATCCCCGGTACCAAAAAAAAAAAAAAAAAAAAAATCAAAGTATGTCATTTGCAGGAAAATGGATGGAACTAGAAATCCTCAGGTTCAGTAAAGTTAGCCAGACTCAGAAAGCTAAATTTTGCATGATTTCTCTTATACAAGAAACTTTATAAATACATACATACACACATACATACAGAGTAGAGGGCAAAAAACCAGAAGTAGACTTTTGCAGACAGAGAAGGAGATAAGTAGGAGAGGAGAGGATAAATAAAAGACAGTAAGAGGATAGAAACTGATTAAGATATCTTAATTGCATGTCTCAATTTCTCAAAATAAATCTCGTCATGTAACATGAGCATGCTGTAATAAAATTGTTCCTAGAATATCAGTGTGTTAAGCTTACACTAACGTGTCAAGAATCAGAAAAAAGAGAATTACAAGAACTGGGTAAATGTGTATTTAAAAACATTATATGTCCGGAAAAAGAAATAAGCTACAGTATGTACCTGTAACCATTCCCCAAGATGACCGTAAACTTCACGAACTGCAAACATGTACTAATAAAAATTTTTAAAATATTATACCATTTTATAAAAAATAAAATAATTTAAAACATTATATGTCCAATAAATGACAACAAAGATCAAATTCATAATTGTGTTCTTGAGAAACAAATAATTCCAAATAAATACCAGGATGATAATCCCAATATACTTTCAAGAACAGTGCTTCATCACAGAATGGTAAACATATTCAAGTTATCAGAACACCATAGTCTACACATGAGTAAACTGACCTCTCGGAGAATGTCGGTCTGTCAGGAAACTATAACAGTAACTCTACTAAAGTACTGAAATACCTGCGTGTTCTTTCAATAGCATTTTCCAGTCTCTCATTCTGGGAAATTCCTACCTCACGCTACCTTCTATTCCCTTCCACAGGAATACATTGCACACAGAGGGGCAGCAAGCCAAGTACCTGGACAGCAGCCAGCAGGTGCTGGGGGGACACACAGGACCTGCCAGTGAGACCTGCTCCCAGACTTCCTGACCAGGTCCCTTCTGTGGGATGGAGACCTACACCACAGGAATCTCTCACAATGCTTAGCAGATGGGACTCACATATCTGGTTACTTGTTGGATTCATTTACCTCCAAAAAGATAAGTTTGAGGAGAGCACACAGCTACTACAGAATTCAGGACTGTGTAGATGTCTCCAGCCTAACCGCTGGCTCAAGCATGGTGCCTCTCCCCACTGCACACCGGCCCTCAGGTTTGAACACACGAGACTCAGAACTATGGTATTTAGAGGGTGAGTCTCATGTTCAGGAGAGCAGAGGACTTCCTGTGGCCAGGCACTTTATCTGAGAGCCACTATGCTCTGCTCAAGCCTGTGAAACAGAGAAGCTTAGACTGCAAACGTATGTTTAAGTTTACAACTCCAAGAATACTGTTCTGTTCCTCTCACTGACTGAATAACATTCCAAACTGATTTCCTATCAGGATAGGAAAATGGACTGAAGTAGAGATCATCATGGTAAGTGAAATAAGCCAGTGTCAGAAAGACAAATGTTGCCTGCTTTTTCTCATATGTGGAATCTAAACATACAAAAGCAGAAAACAGAAGACAGTGTAGAAGACAGTTTATAGAGTTAGCTTAAGAGTATGGCAGCTAGACAAGGGAATGACTAAGAAAAAATTGGGTAGTCACCAATGAAAATTTAAACATAAGTAGCAAACTAGGACTTCAGGCCAGGAATAGCCATTCCTAGGGCAACATGAAATACAGACACTCCTACTAGGTTCCTGAGTTCTGAGGAAATTATAATGCAAAGTAACTAGTTCTTTCCAAGATCCCAGTTTACTGTAAAAACTATGTAAAGAAACTGAGAGAGTCAGTCAAAGTTCCAACTGGTCACTTCCTTAATTTCACAGGGCCACCTGAAATAGGTGACCACTAGATGATTAAGCAATCCTATGCCCTGTTTACCTGTAAGTGACTGTAAATGAAGTGGCAATTCAGCCTCCCCATTCAGGACCCCTCCTAAAAATTTAAGAGCTCCTCTCCCTTTCTTATTTCCAATAAAACTCTCCTAATCTCTTCCTTTGGTTCACTACTTCATTCCTCAGTATTTGCAAAACCACGAGCCCAGTAACTAATGGTATCAATAGAATGATGACAGAAGTAGAAAGAGGAGTCTTAAAGGGGAAGGAAACAAAGTGGGAGGGAAGGGCAGACAGGTGGTCAACCATGTGACTGTGGAAAAGAGCAAAGTATGTTGCACACATGTAAAATCTACTCAAACAAAACCTGCTGGTCTGTACAACTAACAATACACTAATACAGAACTTCAAGGACTCAACCTATTCAGTATGTGGAGAGGATCATGGCCCAGCTGCATCTGTGGAACAGCATATGAGTGCTCAAGATTTGACTACAGAAAGCCTTTAGGTACAAGGTAGAAAAGTTTTAAATTTACCTGTTAAAATGGATGAACTGAATATTAATGATCCCATTAAATGGTCCCAGACCTTTAAGCAAAGAAACATTATTTTAGAGAAGGTAAACATGCTTGCATTATTGCTATACCTTGAACCAAATTCTACCAAATTATATTTTAATCTAGGTGAACAACTATAAAAAAATAAAATTGTGCAATAAAAACAACAGAAATGCAATAAGAAACGAAAGAACCATGAAGAGAAAAAACCTCAGGAGATAATAAATTTATTAACAGGAGATAACAAATTTTGGGTGTAAAAGGATTAAAAACAAAAACCTATGACACAATTAGAAATGATTGTATGTGTACTCAACATTGCAGAAGGAGGAAGTGAAGGAGTGGGTGATGGCTTGTGTCTGGATGTCCCCCTAAAGCCTCACGCACAGGGCTTCTCTTGTACTCTTCCTTTTTGCTGTTGTTGATTTTGCTGCCTTTGCCGCCAGAAACTGTCACCCTCTGCCATGTGCCAGCCTGCTTTGGACCCAGCAGATTATGAGCTGAAACTTCCACAAACTGTGAACTAAATAAACCTTTTCTTCCTTAATTTTAGGCACTGACTATTTTGTCCCAGCCATGAGAGAAAAGTAACCAAGACAGAGTGTGATCTCATCCCAGGGAGAATCATGGCATTTAGTGGCAGAGCAGCCCCTCTTGCAGCGATGATCCTGAGTACACGGAGAGTTCATCACTCAGAAGCATCCCTATTGTATGAGACAGCTCATCCCTACAGAGCATCACATCCTAACTGTACAGTGAGCTCACTACTATAGAGCAGGCTGCCTGTGCAAAGAGCTCATCTCCATAGAGATCCTGACTGCACAGTGAGCTCTCCACTACGAACCATCCTGACTGAACAAGAGCTCATCGCTACAGAGCATCCTGATTGTGCAGTGAGATCACCACTACAGAGCATCCTGACTGCACATCAGGCTCTTCCCTGTAGAGAATCCTGACTGCACAAGGAGCTCATGTGTAGAGCTTATTCCTGACAGCCACTGAACTCATCTTTAGGGTCATGTTCTCACTGTGACCTCCTCTTATATTTGCAGTAAACACACTACTTCTCCTATGGCAACTTTAGACCAATGTCTTTTCAAAACATCAACTCCTTTTATTCTCACCAACACCAAAATCAAGGGCACTGTGTTGTCCATTTAACACAGAGTGAAACCTTGGATTGAAATTTACTTATTCTATAAGTATTCTGCAAGACAAGCAAACATTTCTAATAAATTTTAACTTGATAAACAAGTGATGTCTTGCAATATTAGTACACAATGCCAAACATCACTGATCACAACGAAGCCAAAGGATCCCTCTCCTCTCTTCTCCCCTCCCCTCTTCCTCCTCTTCTCTCTCTCTCTCTCTCTCTCTCTCCCACCCTGTCCCTCCCTTCTTCCCTCCCTGATGATCTTCTACCAACAGCAAAGATTATAGAAGAGGTCTCATGTGCAGAGGAAGCAGAGAGTAAGGTGGAGGAATCCCACTCATTTCAAATGAGACTAGAGACATGTAATGTATAGGAAACAGTGCAAACTTTTGTAGAAAAGCACCACCCAAACAGAACTGTAGCAGTACGCATTATGATCTATTTAATGACAATGCCATGTCGTATCTCCACAAAATCCTCAAAAAGAGGTACAGTCAAGTAGGTTCCTTGTTAAAGCTACACAGAAAGAAAAAGGTTCCGTTGAGCCAATAGACAGCAGTTATTCCATTAGCGACAGTGAAAGTCGTCCTACACAATAACCCTCCTCCCTCTTGTCTCCCTCACACCAGCCGTGAAAGTTTTCAAACCTAAGTACAGGTTACTTTGTTTATTTTCCTTTAGATTTTGTATTTTATTTATTATTTTGTACTATTTCATAATATTCCAGTCATTTTTATATGACTATTTTGGGGTTGTGGAAAGAATCATCTGCATTCCCATTATTTCTTATGGGGATATTCGCTTTGATATACAAGTGCTTTGGATTACATGCATGTTTCTAGGATGAATTATGTTCCCAAACCAAGTTTTTATTAATGGAAAGTTGAGACAGGAGGTTGTGTGCTCAATATTGTTGATCAGTGATGCAACTGGGATTCAAGCCTCTGTGCCACCCCCAGCATGGGGAAACGGTGCCCTTTCATTCTGGAACCAGCTTTCACCAGCCAGGTATTTTGAACTAAACAAGGGATGTACTTTCACAACTTCTCTCTCCTGATGTACATAATCACCTTCAGCTTTTCTCTCCAGATATTATATATAAATGTCCTTCCTTTCTCAGTAAGTCATAATGATACCTTGGAGTTGATGGGAAGTAAGCTTGTACTTTATTTCCTTCTAAAGCATGGTTCACCTCTGAGTGATTCCTCTGCTAGGGGATATTGGTTCTTCTGCTCTTGGTCATTAGGAAATCCTATGGCTACAAACTAATAGTACAGTTCCCAGAATTCTGGGCCTGAGGAGAATCCCTGTAGCCCAGGAAGCCCATGTGAGAATGCTGGAAGGCCAGAGCTGTGCTGTCAGCAGTTAGGCCCAGCTCATGCCCACCAGAATATCAAGATTCCATTTTTGTGTGAAAGCTTAGCATAAATAGCGTTACTGCATTAGTGTGGCAAAAGTAAAACCATGTGTGTGGCAGTGGCCAATCAACAAACAGCTCTGTGTCCATGTGTCCACTCTTACCTTAAAGCTTCGGTCTTCAGACAACGAGATGAGCACATGCGCTTGCCAAGGACAAAATTCCACAGCAGTCACTAAGCCCTGATGGCCTGCCAGCTCTACTAGCACAGAATGACTCTAGGAGAAGTTGTGAAGATTACTGATGGCATTTTCTGGAATTATTCCCATAAAGAAATCACACACACACACACACACACACACACACACAGCATTTCCCTGTTAAAGTGCAATATTCTGTTGAAATAACTACCTTCAAGCCACCTCTTCTAAATTTGGAACTACTGTGTCCCTCTATAAACCTAGATGCTTAAATTTAAATTTCCAAAATGCCTGAACTTGATGGATGCACAGTCACCCCAAACTGTCAGCAACTGCAGAAGATACAAACCAACCAAAGCCCCCCCTGCACACAATGGGAAGCTGTATCCTCATGATTTTGTCTTCCTAGGTTCCACATCTTGCATCCCATAGTGAGGCTTTCTGCTGGGGCACTTCCCCAATGACACCCAAGGGGTGGGTGGGCATGGGCACTAAAGCTTATATTCTCCAATGGCTCCCTGTCTCTGCCTCTCTTTGTCTCTGTGTGTCTTCCTCATTCTGTCTCTTTCTCCTATCTCTGCTACTGTCTCTCTGTTCCTGCATCTGTGGCTGCATCAATCTCTGTCTCTGCCTGGGTCTGTCTCTGTGTCTCTGTCTGTGTCACTGCCTCTGTCTACCTCTGACTCCGTGTCTGTGTCTCTGTTGCTGCCTCTATCTGTCTGTATTTCTCCTCCATCCATCAATCTATCAGTCTATACTTCCTTTCGTCTTCAGCATCTGTTCTATACTAGGGAGTCATGAAAGCCCGGGATGCTAGTAACAGCTACTCTAGAGTTCTCATCTCCATTAACCCTGAAGCCTCTCGCAGCACGGGCAGCACACAGAAGCTAATGTCACCAGTTCACAGTCCCTCCCCAGGGATAAGAACTGGGGCTATGAGAGGCCAGGGGTCCTGAGAATCACAACTGACCCACAGTCTTGTGTGACTGTTTTGTGGGCCCAACATTGAGGCCTAGGCACTGTCCCTGAGTGTTTTACCTCTCTTTGTAGACAAGAGAAATACCCGTACTACAGTAAAGATGGAGCAAAGCAACTTACAGAAAGACGCTAAACTGTTTAATTAAAGCAGAATGCTGATGAACAGAACTTATCCTGGGGGCTTTAGCAGACAGCTCAACAGGAAACTTTTCTAGTCTTCTACCAACCTGTACAACACAACCTATCTAACCCTCGCTAACACAGACGGTGGATTTTTCTTAACAGGGGCCTGTTTGACAATAAGCCCAAACACTGTAGTACACAGAGATTATATCTCTGCTTTCCTGCACTAATACGTAAACAGAGGCCAAGACATGATCCAGCCCATGGGTAACTGTCACACTAGAATTCAAGCAGACACAATTGCAGGAAACAAAGTTCTCCTTTACACTCCCCCAGGTCCCAGCCCTTGCTCTGTGACCTCTGACTTACTCTACCGTGGATCAAGCAGTTGCAGACAGACACTGGATGTAAAATCAACAACCTATAATATGTTTACATTTACTTAACTCATTTCAATTAAAAAGTAAGTGGAAAGTGGGGTTCTTCATGGGAGCCATCTCTTGACAGAGATGAGGAAGCACTGCCTTCAGATGACTGTGGAGACCCCTACATGAAACAATGCAAGAAAAAAAAACTGAATATGTTTGTTAAGGTCATCCCTGACAGTCAGGTTTCCTACACAGTTATGATGTTTTTATACAAACTGCAAAATAAAGACATGTTTTCATGTTTCTCCCTAACACCTTTCTTAAAATGCATCAAAAAGAAAACTATAATTATAAAAATAGAAAACAAAAAGAGCAGGATCTTGCCACCGAGAGACTCTATCAACTCTGCACTCTATGGAGCTTCACAGAGTTTGCTAATCTTACCTTGACATCCAGCATGAATACTGTGTTTCCAGAACCAACTGCAATCACATGATCACTGGGACTAAATCTTAAACACAGCACTTTCCCCAGAAGGGTGCTCATGACAGTCCCTCGAGGAGGCAGCCCTAGAGGGGGATTCAGACATGAGTGTCAGTTCATCAAACTTGCAATAGGACATCACGTCCTGAGAAAAGGGCTGATGCCACAGTTCTGGGATATAAGACCACATGAGGAGTTTTACTGAACTCAAATACAATTTTGGTTCTATTGTTGGCAACACTAGGGATTGAAACCAGGGCCTCAGACATGCCAGGCAGGCAGTCTACCACCGAGCCACATCATCCCCAGTCCTCTTCATTTTCTTTTGAGACGGGGCTCACTAAATTGCCCAGGCTGGGCTGGAGCCTGCAATCCTATTGCCTTAACATCCTAGAGTAGCTCAGACTCTAGGCATGCACCACCCTACCCTGACGATTTTGGTTCCTTCGGGGTATCCAGACCAGTGAACGTCAATGATTCTTTGAAAGCACTCAGAACACATGCCCATCTGTAGGGAGGCAGTCTGGTGTCACCAAGCACAGGTCTCTTCTGCTGGGCTACAGGAATTCAGGGCATGATGCCGAGTGTCCCAATCTTTCTCCCGGTGTTCACCCCAGATTCTGCCATGTGACCTGCTCTTGTCATGCTGGCTAGACAGAGGGACACTGTGCCATCAGAGTCACTGACTCTGTGGCTTTGAAGTCCCAGGAGGTCCTCTCCAAGCCAGCCTGAGGGCCCCAAAGTGACCATGACAAACATATGGACACTGCTGGTCCACATGATCTGTAGCTCTAAGTGGGGCACAGCCAGCAGCCCTCAGCACATGGGCAGAGGAAGGACAAAGCTCCTGGCTTCAGACCCTGGTGTGCAGCAGGGACATGTGCCCAGCCAGCGAGGCCCTAGGAAGGAACAATGCGTATGTCTTATGGAGTGTGGGCGTGGCCAGGCCAGCCTGTGGGCCGGCTCCAGGCTCTTGCACTGCACCAGCTTCTCACCAGGAACTGGAAGCAGCCGCCAGAGAGACCTGTGCCCTCGTGGAAATCTCTAACACAGCAGGTGAGCAGGAGGCACAAGCAGTCAGGGCAGGGAGGCACGTGAGTCCCTGAAACTGCAGAAAGGAAGCATGTACCACGGGGAGAGGCCAGTAGAAGGGCATCAGGTGCCAAGAAGGGACAGGGCAAGATGATATCAGGGCTGAGATGCAAAGGACAAAGCAGCAGTGATGGGAGTTTAAGCAGGACTGGGGTACACTGTCCCAAATGGGTGCAGCCTTCAGTTTGAGGGAATTAGTTTCGTGATTAGCCACAGTTTTTACAGTAACCCTACATCACACGTCTAAACCCCACCTAACCTATCCACCTCACCTAGCAAAGCTGCTAGACCCACCTCACCCCACCCACACAGCCACCTTCCAGCAGAGGGCTCCACGTGTGTACCTGAGTACTCTCCTCATCACACTTTTCTTAAATTATCCTCCTGTTCATTTGTGCTTCCAGGAGACATGAACTCACAGGAGTTCAATTACTGTTCTTTGGATTAGCTATGTTTTGTCTTTTGCCTCTGATAGGCTTTTGTCCCAAATTTGGCACACGCAAGAAGCCAGCTCCTTTCTTGTTTGGATATAAAACGTGATGCACACTGAGTACAGGGGGTACTCCTCACTTCCTGCACATCAGTACTGCCAGGCTTAGTCTCTCCACTCTAGGGCCACTACTGAAATAAATTACAAGGCTATATACGTGTGGAACAAAAATAGTCTGTGACATTACATATGCCACTCATTCAGATAGACACATACCTATGGCCCAGAAATTCAACCCTGGACCACAAGAGACAAGGGAAAAACTTCTCACAGAATGAAACTGATGCTATAATTTGAAGAGATGCTAAGCCTCTTCTTTTTTTTTTTTAATTTTAAAGAGAATAAAACAAAAGAGGGCAGAACAAAGCAGATCAGAACAGGACAACATAGGCAACACAGTACTTTACAATAAGACAACCGGACATTAACAGTAGCTATCACAATATCTCTTTCTCTGCCATAGTTGAGCATAGTTTCAAATATAATATCAAACATAACAAAATAGTATAAAACCATTCAAAGAATGAAAGAACTATAGGGCATTCTGAACCAAATAACAGAGAATGATCAATGGCTACTATAATATCTCATTTTCAATAAAAAATTTTGTTTATACTATCACATATATTAAAATCCCAATAAGACACAACATGATGGAACCGATGGTAATAGCAGAGTAGAAGTATGGTAGGACTTCTAAGCAAGATGATATTAAATCAGCAATAGCTGTCATAATGTCTTGTTTCCTTCAAAACAGCTGTTCATACCATCACACATAATAAAGTCAAACAAAACAGAATAAAACCATTCCAACTGATGAATGAAAACATTGAAAGGCTTCTAAGCTATGAAATGGGGAATCATGATTACCATAAAATCTTGTATACTCTTATCAACTCTCATACTAGGGAGACTATACAGTATTTACACATGTGAGTTTGGTTTACTTCACTTATGAGTATGGTCTCAAGTTGTATCCGTTTATGTATAAATATCTCCATGTGATCATTCTTTGTAACTGAGTAGTACTCCATTGTATAAAAATGCCACAACTTTTTTATCCATTCCTCAGTTGATGGGCACTCTCGGCCAGAAGTAACAATCATTACCAGGATGGACATTTTTAAATATGGAATGATTGTGGATAGCTCACTCCCACTATATGGCGCCAGAGTCAGTGCTCTTTGCTGAGAAGCACACAATTATTCCCTGTACACCCTGCCCAATACTACCAAATATTTGGGCTGGGCTTCCCCTGAGCAATGTCAAAATACCATCATCTTATTATCAAAAGATTCATATATTACTGATTAGTTTCCAAGGCCCCTGGTGGTATTTGGTGATTCTGTGGCAGCAGTCTCAGTCCTGCCTGCCCACTGACTGGACTGGGTGCTGCACCCTGGGTAGCCTCTATATGCAACTGTGACAAAAAGAATTCCTGGCAATGCTGCCAACCTCCCTGTGTTCCACCACAGATGGACCGCTGTAAGTTTCATGGTGTGATCAACAGGCCACTTATTTTTATTCCCTCTGTGGTACTAGAGGATGGTAGAGTCTCTGACTCAATATTCTTAGAAAGCCCTGAATGACACTGTCCAGGGAATCACTGTTAAATACTGAAGTTCAATTTATGAGAAACAAAGCACTACAAAATCAAATGGCAGATAAGGTTCAGGGCCTGTACAGAATCCAAAGCACAGAGGAGTCAGAAAAACCTCAAGGTCTCAAAACAAACTAAAGGGAGACGCCCACCTATGAAGCAAACAGGTACCTACTTCTCTCTGAAGTAAGTCAACACAGCACGTTTTATTTGTACAAGCACAGTGACCTCAGAGGAAGGATATTCCTCAAAACACCCAGTTAATCATAAAAATATAACCGGAAACCACATTCAGTAACTACCACCTTGGCACTTGCCTATTTCTCCACTTCAAGGTGTCTTTTTTTCTCTCTTTCGGTATCATTTTGCAATAAATTCTATCTACATAGAACAGCATATGTGTGTTGTCTGAAATTGTTCATCAAAGACGCAAAGGTGTTAGGTGTGTTGTCACCTTGAGGCTTAGGCCCCCTGTGTGAGAACCCAGCTTCCCGGTAAGGAGAGAACACTCGTGCTCTCGCCATGTCCCCTATCGCGGTCACAGTGGCTCTCCCACATTTCATAGCCCTGGAGTTCCTGGGAACACACTCTGTCTGCCTCTCAGGCCTGTGAGTTTCGAGTATCACACACAGCAGAGGCCCAAGGACAGCTGTGTGTGTGACACACTGCCGCCTGTTGCACATCTCCAAAGCATGAGATACGGAGTTTAAAATGAGAACGTTCAGAAGAATAATCCCCCACCCTCGCCCAGAGTAAAAGTCAGAAAAGCTAATGGGGAGACGTGTCAGACATCGGCCCTCACAGCTGGGGAGCAAAATAACCCACGCCCCGATATGATCAAGAGAGTTCATGTGTGTGACATTCCCTTCAAATATTTTTTTAAATGATTTGTGCCTTTTCATTTACCTTGAATTATTTTTTCTCTACACTCCTCCAGGTTCCACACCATAACAAAATCCTGTGATGCCGAACAGATGAGAGGCGGAGTCTCTCGGTTGCCAAAAGCTATTGCAGTAATTGACTGTAGGTGCCCTTGTAGAATTAGAAGCTAAAAAATTAAAAACAAAACCATCGAAGTTACATACAATACCTAAAAATAAAATAACAACATACATAACTTCAAAACCTAGGAAATTATCAACTACATGTATTTCCTGTACTCATTTTGAATTCACTCATTCAAAGTCTGGCTTATGTACTCATGGACAGTCCTCTCAGAGTAGTCCATCGGTCACTTAACATCACTCACTGACAGTGATGCAGGCAGCATTATTCCTCCCCTTCTCTAGAGTCTGTTAACAAACAAATGCATGAAGAGTCCGCACTGCAGGCAGAAGGGGAATCAGCCGAGTGGACTGCTACAGAGACAGCAGCTAAGCCAGGACACCCAGCCTGGGAGGCAAGTGGGCTGGAGGCCATGCTGACTCGTGCAGCTCCCGGAGCCAGGTGAAGCCGGAGACGGGTGCCAGAGGCCTGGCACTGACATACGTGGAGCTTGGCCAGTGGGCTAAGGCACTGAAGGCCAGTAAAGGTGTTTGAGCAGAGGAACAAAACACGGCTACAGTGTCTAACTCACTTTTCTTGTTGCTGGGACAAATACCTGGCACCAGCAATTTAATGGAGTAGTGGTTTATTTTGGCTCACATTCTAGAAGCTTCAATCCATGTCTGCAGCATGGCAGAGGGGCATAGTGGAAGAAAAGCTGCTCATATTATGGCAGGAAGAAGCAGAGAGAGAAGGGAAGTGATGAGAGGCAGAGATGCCCTTCCAGGCCACTCTCCCAGGGGCCTATTACTTCTGACCAGACCCCACTCCCAACACCCAAGATAGCTGTAACACCCTCAAAATCCAATCACATTCCACCAGCCTTGCTTTTGAGCATGAGGCTTTTAGGGGACATTAGATATAAACTATAACATACAAGCGTGGAGGAGAGACTAAAGTGGGCTGGGGAGACAGATGGCAATGTGCAAAATGTCCAGGGAAGACACGACACAGGCAAAGACAGAGCAGTGATGATGGAGATGAAAGAAGCAGACGGATGGAAGACTCCACGACCAATGGACATAGAGGGACAGAGGAAAGGACAACACACGTGGTGTTAGTGCAACAGACTGAAAAGATAGCATGAAAGAAAAAAGGAAGTACACAGGAAAGTGGGAGAGATTCAGACAGGTCGGGACCATTTGATTCATAGTAAGCAGATGCACATACAAGTTGACATCAGATAAACAACAGGGACGTTATTCTAAAGTGGACAAAGAAAGAGTCACTTCTGATCACAGCAGGCTGGTTCATCTGCACCAATTCTTTGGATAAGAATACTGGGAAAAGTTGTAAAATATCATAATAATGACAATAGCAATCTTTTTAAAGTATCAGAAAGCAATAAAGGTGCCAGAGAATCATGATACCAAAATCACATAGAAGAAAGCTAAAGAAGGTGATCCCACTACCTGGGGGCACTTGTGCCATGAAGACATTCACTATAAAGTCAACTCTCTGACGTTCTAGAAAATGCCAAGGAGAACCCGAGACATGTATGGTCTAAAAGCAAATCCTATTGAGAGAATGACAAAGGCCACTGTTACTTCTTCAGTACTTCTGATGTAGAGGTAAGTGTCTGAATGTTGAGAACTTTGCATTTTTCTAAAACAATGTAAGTAGGTTTTAACAAATTTCTGCTAGGAATACTTACATGAGTGGGTGGAAAATGTTAATAATCCCCAGGGTTGGAATAGGAGCCGAAAAACTATAAAAGACCAAAGACCAACTGAAAAAAAGAACTGCTCTCACAAAAACTAGAGCCAGCTATGAATCATCCTGATCTCTGACTAGGACAGAGTGGTCTGGGACTGTTAGCACAAGCAACAACCAGAAGCAAACCGATATTCTCTCTGAGAGAAGATGAAATCACCCAGGGTCTCAAATGAATGCTACATTTTTTCATATACAATGTCCAGCATTCAATCAAAAGTAAGCAGGTGTTCAAGGAAACAAGATCATTTGATCAGAAACAAAGAGAAATAACACACCACAGAAAAATGGCACAGACCGACCCAAAAGTTAGACAAAATGTTTTTTAAAAGTTATAGCTTTGCCCAAACATTTAAAAACTTAAGTAGATATATACAAGATTGATGTTTAAACTGAATCTAAACAAGGGGAGGCAGCACATGCCAGTAATTCTAGCTACTCAGGAGGCTGAGGCAGGAGGATTACAAGTTCAATGTCAGACTGGACAACTTAGTGAAACACTGAAAATAAAAAAGGCTACAATTGTACCACACAGGTAAAGCATGTCTGAGGCCGTGGGTGGTAAAGAATGTCTGAGGCTCTGGGTTCAAGGCCAATTATGAAAAAAGGACACTTAACTCCTACAGATGCAAACTAAAAACAAATTCAAAGAATTGACGGTGTGTTAGACTTTGCAGAAGAAAGAATGTTTGGATCTGAAGGAATAGTAATAGAAACTATACAAAATGAAACACACAGAGAAAAGTCCACATATGTAAAATGGAAGGACAATCAGTGTGCTGTGGAAAACCTGAAGTGGCCTAATACACAAGTAAGTGAAACATAGAAAAGTTAAAGGGGGGAATATTTAAAGAAATAACAGTTGAAGTTTTTCCAGATTTGATGAAAACTATGATCTCATAGAACTGCAAAAGCAAGAGATAAGAAAATTACACCAGGACATATCATAATCAAATTACTCAAAACTAGTGGAAATGTAAAATCTGACAAGCAGCCACAGAATAAAATGACACACTAAATTCATAAAAATAACAACACATTTGTCACTGGAAAGACAGTACAGCAAAATATTAAAATACTGAAAAAAAACTTGTCAATCTAGGATTATCTAGTAAAAATGTCTTTCAAAAACAAAGAAAAATTTTAAAAAGGTTTTCAGACAGATAAAAGCTAAGATAATTTATCAGCACATCTGCTTCAGGAAGGAGGAAAATGCTACCAGAAGGAAATCTGAGGAGCTACACAAAATCTAAGGAGCACCTAAATGTTCCTGCCTTGGTTTATGGGTGAGATATTTTCCTGACGCTTGAAAATCTTGTATTGGGGGGGGGGGGGGGTTCACACACAGAAAACAAAAACACATGGCAATAATGACATCAAAGCTGTGAGGGGAAAAGTGAAAGATTCAACGTGCTACCACTGCTAAGAACAGAAAGTATCCAGGGAAGACGTCAATGCAAAGACCACCACCAAGGATAAAGAAGTCACACAGAATACATGGAGTCAATGCATCAAGAGGACACAAGAGTACTAAACACCTATGTGCTCCACAGTACAGTTTCCAGTGCATAGAACAAAATCTTAGAAGAAAGAAACATAAAAATTTACAATTAGACTCACAGATTTAAACACACTTCTCTCAAGCTGGGTATGGTGGCGCATACCTGTGATCCCAGCACTGCAGAGGCTGAGGCAGGAGGATTGCCATGAATTCAAGGTCAACCTGCACTACATAGGAGACCCGGTCTCAATAAATAAATAAACCTCTCTCAGTAATTTATGGAACAAGTGGACATAAAATCAACAAGAATATAGGAGACCTGAGGAACACTGTTAGCCAGTATGAGCCAACTGACATTTATTACGCAAAAGACACAAACATAAAAATCCATACCCATTTGATCTGCAGTAGCCCAAAACTAAATATAATCTAAATGTCCACCAATAGGAAAATGAATAAACAAGGTATAATATATCATACAATGGGATCCCCTCAATAGAAAAAAAAAAAGAAGATGCACTGATAAATGCAAAGATGTGGATGAATCTCAAAATAATAATTCTGAAACTGCAAACTAAAGTGACAAGAAGCTTTTATTATTTCTAACATATAAAGAACTTCTTCAAACCAACAGGAAAAGTACAGATGTTCCAGTAGGAAAGTGGAAGAGACCCCAGCAACACACACACACACACACACACACACACACACACACGACAAAAACAAGCATCTAAATGACCAGCAGGTACGCAAAACATAGTGAACCTCACTCACAATCAAGCATTACGGTACTGCAAATTAGACTTAGATAACCTCACCTGCCCACCAACACAATTACAAAGAAAAGGCTCAGTGCCAGCAGCAGCGAAGAGGAAAAATGACGTGAGCCTTGTAAACACAATGCTGAATCAAAGAGGCCCTAGCTGGAAAAGTCCACGGTACACGGCTCCACTTACACACTGCTCAGCAAGAGCAAGCTGACCTCTGCAGCTGGACGTCAGGGGTGGACCTGCCCTGCGGGGAGGGGCTAGGAGGCCCACCTGGGCTGGCTGCCAGGTGTGTACTTCATGCAGAGGGCTTTTTTCTTAAATACTGTGTGCTTCACTGCAGAGAAAGGTCAGGCTGGCAACATGAATGTAGGAATCTTGATTGTGTTATGACAAAATTTTGCTTGCTCATGTTCTTATCAGAAGTGTTTTAAATAAAGAATACCAGGAAGCTGACTTTCAAAAATAAGAACTTAATACAGTGGCTTTATCAACACTTTTCACCCATAGTTGGCAGCTGAATCCACAGAAACGAATGTTGCCTAAACAGCATCAGACATGCAGACACACCTCTCTGGGGGGCAGCTGTGAGTGTGGCAGACTTTCGGCAGCCCAAAGGAGAGAGATCCTGGCATGTTGGAACATGCACTATGCGGTTGACTGGGGGGGGGGGGCCGGCAGCTGTGAGCCTGCTGGCGCGGGGCCTGAGAATCAAACATCTCATGTGGTCCTGTCCCCCTTCCCATATCCTCCCCCTCTCTTAGCAAGTGGGAGCCAGTGAACCTCACCTCTTGTGAAAAGATTGGCTATTTTATTTAGTATGAGCTCCCCGTATGCAAAGATATGGACAACCATTTGGAAGAAAACAGGAGACAATGTGACAGATAGTGAAGATCTCTAGTTGTTTAGCTTTGAAATTTATGCTTTCTTATGCCCCATTCTGTTCTGTTTTGTTGTGTTTAATTTTACCTCCCTTTAAAATAAAAAAACAAAAAAATTTAAAAAAAAAAAAAGAAATGCAGACACAGGCCAGGACTGTCACAACACCTTGGACTTCAGAAACACCCGCAAGCTATTGACTACCTGGTGCGCAGGGTCCCCGCAGTCCCACAGGCAGAGCTGGTTTCCAGCTAAAGGGAAGGCACACAACTGTGCGTTGCAAGCCAGCTGCACGTGAGAAGCACATTCCTTGGAATCCACCACGTATTTTTCTGTCACTATCTCACTCTCATAGCCACCAGTGGAGAAAATCTCTTGGGGTTCTCCCATCTTCAATCTGAAAACATAAAGTACACATACAATGACTGTAGGTGTGATATGTAATGTAGACAAACATTAATTACTTACATTCACTCTCATCATGGATTCAATCCCAGACTGCTCCCTCCACAAGTCTTGCATGACCTCATCTGTCCCCTCACTGCGAAGTGAAAACCAGAACTTACAGACAAGGCCTGCACTAGCTCTACTGAGTGTGAGAAATAGTGTTCAAAATCATGCTCCTGACACCAACTGCTATACCGAAGCAGTCTTCCATTTCACATCACGGTGGCTGGTGGTAAACCACAAGGTAGGCCAGCAGATCGCTCACAGTCCACCCGGCACATACTCAAGCATTTCTTAGCATTCTCTGCCATAAAGTTAGGTCACCCTGGGCTTATAACCAGTGATTCACTGGTTATGTTTTCACAAAGCGTAAGTAAAACACTTCCATAAACATAGTAACCTCAGACACATGGGCACTGACCCAGGAGTCACTGCCCCAATCCACTGCAGGACAGACGGACTTGAGACATGGCTAGAGCCATGGAATACATGTAGGAATACAGACTCAACTTTCTGGTCATCATATTGGTGGCTGCGATGGCAGAGAGGATACCAGGCCTTCCCTACCTGACCACCATGCTGGTCATCACACTGGCACCATTGGTACCACAGCCCCTCTACACACCTACTGAACAACTAACCATTTGCAGAGCACACCTGGTGAACTCCTGCCAAGCACACCTGGTAAGCACCTGCTAGCCACCTGTCAAGTACACCTGCTGAGCTCCTGCTGCACAGCTGCTAAGCCATCTGGAAGTAGCAGATAAGGCAATCAGAGAGTGTGATGCTGGGGTTAAAGAAACCACAACCAATGCATCTCCCCCATCTGATTTTAGGGGATTCTAGACAAGGAGAACAACTGGCTGACCAGCTGTCACAAAGAAGGATACCTCACGGACAAGAGAAGGGCCCTAATACTCAGAAGCCCAGCAATGTCCATCCAGCGGTGTGGTCCACTGAGATCCCTGTGCCTCCCAAAGGCTGCAGTTCAAAGAATGGCAATACCTGAGCTGCCAAGCTAACCATATAGGTTCCTGTTAACCACATACCAGTTTGTCCAGGGTCCAAAGATCTTCAAAGCTAGTTGCACCTGAAGCACCATCACTTCAAAAATTCACTAAGAAAGGACTCAAGATAAAAAGAGAGGCTTTGTTTCAATGAAGAGCTTCCAAAAGTGCACCTCAAGGCACACAAATTCCCAACCAGGTGTGGTGGTTCATACCTATAATCCCAGCCACTCAGAAGGCTGAGACAGGAGGATCACAAGCTTGAGACCGGCCTGGGCAATGGTGAAATCTCATCTAAATATTTCTAAAAAACTAAAAATCATGGATTATGCATGACCCACACCTTAAGACTGTTCTCAGGCTCCACAATGAATCTAGGCTGCGAGTCACTTGGGACCCTTCTTGGAGTCAGCTTTTCCTAAAGTTCATATTCACCACACACTCAACAGCGTTAAGATGAAAGGCCTGTGCCTGTAGTCAACAAAGGTTGGGAAGAGGCCATGAGGGGCCTTGGACCTAGAGTATGCCCTGTATCTGCGCTGTCAGGAAAGCTTCTCTAGACTGGGCAGTATCAGGCCTGTGTGCGCCACAGAATGGCATAAACACATCAATGAAAACAGACACTGGTCTGATTTCCTCCTGGATGGCAATCTGCACAGTGGATACACGCTGTCACCCAAGTCAAGAAGAACTCAGCATGTGACTAAGGCCAAGGGTAATCCATACAGTAGCAAAGGCCTGTATCGCTTTCTTATATGAACTTTAGTACTTCCCTTATATGTAAGGGAAACATAATTGAAAAGGAATAAATGTAACTAGGATCTCATTTGGTTGTTCTGTTAGCAAATTAAACCAAAAAAAAAGTTATCTAGAAAAACACTAATTTCTCAGCCATCTCTGTAACTACCAACATAGAAGGAATATCATATATTCCAGAGGCTTTCTTGCACACACACACACACACACACACACACACGAAAGCATTTACATGTGGGTATCCAGGGCTTAGACCCAAATACCTCCAGATGTCCATGAGAGGCCCAAGTGGTCATCAGGATTCAAACTTCCAGCAAGAGCAGACCAAGGTAGTGTCTTAGTTAATTTCTCATTGCTGGGACAAAATACCCAGTTCCCACAAGTTAAAGGAGGAAAAGTTTATTTTGGCTTATAGTTTGCAGAGGTTTCAGTCCATAACCAACTGGTTCCAAGGCAGGGTGGATGGCAGAATGAAAAGTCCTATCTATGTATGTGTGAGGCTTTGGGGAGACATCTAGAGATAAGCTATGACAAGTGGTTACCTTTAGTTCCATCTAACTGTAGTTATTGGCCACCAGGAAAACAAGTGTGTTAAAATTTAAAAAAAGGTTTCAGGATGAGCCAAGGAAGGAAGATGGAGGAGGTTTAAGCCCTGAGCTCAGGAGACACACACTGGTCAGAGCCCACTATGCTCTCAGGGAAACCATTAGGCCAAAGAAATGCAGAACAGAGAGCAAAGGCACACTGACAGGTCTTTGCAGACGAGTTCTAGCCCTGGCCCATTGCTTCATAAAGTGAGCTGTAGCAGCACTTAGGACATGTCTTCACTGGCCACGTCAGATGCAGCTGTGGCAAGAAAACAGCCAAGGGTGAACCAACAGTTCAAAAAATAAGGTGAGAGACAAAACCTGGGTTCTACTGGGAAAGCTCTCCCAGCTCTACCTGAAGGATTTCAGAGCGACTATGGGCCAGCCTCTACAGCCACCACTTTCTGAAAGAGCATCTGTTACCATTATACTGGTCACGTTCACTGCTGCACCCTGGTGAAGGAGCCAACAGGCTTTCTTCTTAGCTCACAGGACCTGGGACCACAAGGAACCACACCCAGATCCAGTGGAGAACTGTGCAATAAGGGCAGATGTGCCAAGCAGGCTGGGCACCCTGATCAGGTGTGTCCCTCTGATAAGGTGTGTTTATTTGGCCACCAAAAGGGAGACTGTTCCTTTTTCGCCAAATATCCCCCTTTCTTTGGGGACACAGAACTAACCCAAATTATCAGTTTCCCTTGTAGTCAGGCAGCACCACATGACTGAGTTCCGGCCATGGTAGCAAGGAGAGGTAACATGTGGACATGAGTGATGCATACACTTACAAGCCTGGCCCATAAAACTCTCCCATATGTGACTCCTCCTTCTCCCACCACTAGCCAAATGGAGAGACTCTGCAGAGCCTAAGGAAGATGGACAATGGATGGAAGAGGTCTGGATAAGTTAGGATGATCTAGAAGAGAATCAATTTTAAAAAATTTATGTATATATATACATATATATGTATATGTATATATATGTATGTATATATATACATATATATGTGTGTATATATGTATATATATACATATATACATACATGTATATATACATACATGCATGTATACATACATATATACATACATGTATATATACATATATATACATATATATACACATATATATATATATATACATATATATAATCATGCAAGGGGATTTATTAGGTAGGCTTACAGCATCCAAGGCAAAAGAGTCTACACTGGCCATTTGAATGCTGGAGAACCAGGGGGTCCGGTACAAAGATAAGCTACAAAGATAGAAGCTGAAGAACAAGAGTTATCAAAGCACCAATTCAAGGTCAAAGACCTGGAAACTCACTGAAGGGACACAAATTCGAGTCCCTATTGGAAGGTTGAAGAAACCAGAGACCTGGAGATGGATGACTAAAGGTAAAGTCAGGAAAGGGCCCAAGCACTCAGAAAGACTGGAGCTCTTCAAAACAGACACAGTTCCTTCTTCTTTCCCCATTGATATTCATTCTCCACTACAAGTCTGTTGACTGGTACCACATAAAACTAAGGGGTCTTCCCTCCTCAGTCTGCCAGCTTAAAAGTCAATCACCCACAGACATTATGCCTTACTAGTTTGGTAGACTTTTTTATTCCAGTGACACTGACACATCACAATGAATGGTCACAAGGTCTGTGAGTCACAGCTTGCATAGAGCTAAGAGAAAGATCTGACTGGAACAGCCACAGAGGACCCTGTGACCAAGGTGTATACTGTTATTCTGCTCAAGTTATTTGATACACCATTTACACTACCTTTATCAATATAAATGGTCTGGCCTTCTTTTACAATGACAAAAGCAATGCAGAGTAAAACATTTAAACAACGCAGGTACCATAAAGTTGAATTTTCCATCTCTACTTCTTCTCCCTGCTATACTTTCCTCAGGGATAACCCATCATCTAACAGGCCTTCCCCACACACATCCTATGCTAGCACATGAATAGGAACAAGTCTTAGAGGAGACATTACTTTATTTTCTAGGAGACTATAGTTTATCTGAGACTGGATGTGTTAGTCACTTTCATTTTGTAGAACAAAATACCTCACAACCACAAATTAAAGGAAATGTTTATTTTGGCTGACAGGTTCACAGGGTTAAGTCCATATTCAGCTGCCTGCAAAGCACAAACATATGGCAGAGGGACGTGGTGGATGAAAAAATGTTCACCTCACGGCAGCCAGAAGCAGAAAAACACAGAAAGAACTAGAGACAAGAATATACTGTTTCAGGCTGGCCGCAGCTGATGGTCTATTCCGTGTAGTCACGTTGTGAATGAGTGAGACTTTACACCAAAACTACCTTGATTTGGATTCCCAGCCTCCAGAACCGTGAGGAACAAATTTCTGGCTTTTACGAGGCACCCAATCTATAGTATATTACAGCATCTAATGAGACTTTCGTAAGGAAAAAATCATTTACTACCACTATCGGTTACGGCGCTGAAGTTTAAAACTATTTCTTTTTTGTAATGGCTTAACGCATATTTCAAAGTATCCCTGCTGTTGTGTCCGCTCTCCTGTATTCCAGCCTGATAGGTTTTCTCAGTAGAGAAATAAAACGAGCAGTTCCTAGTTGAGATTGCTTGCCCATCAGCCCAGGACCAGCAGGAGAAAATACAGTGATCCACCCGGACCATATCCATTACGTCCAAGCATCAGACGGCCGCTCTGGACGAAGAGTCCCCACTTCAGTTAAACCACGGCGGGGTCTCTAGCAAGAGGCTCAGTTCAGGCGACCCCAGGGGTTCAAGGCTACTTCCCCAGTCTCCAGAAAGTGGGCCAGCAGGTCCTGCAACCTGGCTCAAGGGGTCGGCTCGCGGGAACTCCTCCACGCGTGGACCCCGCCGCACGGAGCACCGAAGATTAAAACAAGGCGCGACCAAGAGACGAGAGTTGGGATCTTTCCCCAGCAGCTCATTCTCTACAGAAAGAGAAACAGGTAACACGCTGGACGAATCCACCGCTTCCTCACCCTTGGCCCCAAGCAACTTACAGAGATTACCAGCCTACAGTGCCTGCAGTGTCGCTATGGTTACTGTAAAAGCCCGCCCGTCACGCTAAGTTCCTTCAACATTCTCGCGAGAGCGAGAAGTTTTACTTCCGGAGGAGGGACGCTTCGTTTCCGGGCGGCGCCGGACTTCCGAAAACCTTCACTTCAGGCCGCGGGCTCTTCTCGGCCTTCTAAGGCGAAGCCTGGTCGGCCCAAGTGCTATCTGGTCTGCGCTGCGGTGAGTGGCGGCGGCCGCCCTGCTCTTCCTCTTGCCTCCCCTTGCGTCGCTCTATCTTGGGGTCTCCTCCCCTGCGCCCTTCCTTCCCTTGCAGTCCCCTCCCCTCACCATTATCCCCTCCCTCTTCATTCTCCCCTCCCTCTTCCACCCCATTTGTCGCCTCGACTCTGCAGCCCCCTCCCGGGACCCCTGAGCGGACGCGTAGGAGCCTGGCGGCGGGTGCCCAGGTAGGCTGTGGCCCACCTGTAACCTGTACGTCCACTCAGGAATAGGGCGACTGCCGATGAGCACGCCCCCGCGCTGAGCACCCGACGATGGCGGCGTCCTGGCGGAGAGCTCTGCTGATGCTCTTGGTGACCCAGGCTGTGGCCCTGGCCCAGGGTGTGGAGGAAGATGACGATGTGCCGGAAGAGTGGCTCCTCCTGCACGTGGTCCACGGCCAGATCGGGGCCGGGAACTACAGCTACCTGAGGCTGAACCACGAGGGCAGCATCGTCCTGCGGATGCGGAGCCTGAGCGGTGATGCGGACCTGTATGTGTCAGACAGCACCCTCCACCCCAGCTTTGATGACTACAAGCTGCAGTCTGCTACCTGCGGTCAGGACTCCGTGTTCATTCCCGCGCACTTCCAGCGCCCGGTGGGGATAGGTATCTATGGACACCCGTCCCACCAGGAGAGTGACTTCGAGATGAAGGTGTACTATGACCGGATGGTGGAACAATACCCTCTGGGCGAGGCATACTCTTCGGACGGTGCGGACACTGGTCAGAAGCACGCCTATACTCCAGAGGAGGCGTCGCAAGAGGAGGAATCCGTTCTCTGGACGATAGTAATAAGCATTTTGAAACTGGTACTTGAAATTCTTTTCTGATTCTGATTCTGATTCCTGGAGCATGCGCTGGAGAGTAATACTACCCATAATTGGAAAAAGTGACTGCAGTGTGCTGTGAATCTTGTTACATATACCTGATTGAAGTTCTAGCTACCTTTGTGGATAAGGAATGAAATACTAAAGCCATACGGTTTTGTTACCTCAGTTACCTCAAAAATAGGAAAAAGGAGCAAGCACAGTATTTCTTTCAAGATCAAAATTCTTGTGAAAGAAATTCATGCTCAAAATATCTTTAAATTACTCCATTCTGATCAGTTTTGTCAGGTTTGATCAAAAAGATTATTTGCACTCACCAATCAGATTAGAAGGTTGTTAACCTTACTGCAGACATTCTAAAAGTTCAACCTGCTGTTTTTGGGAGTTCCCGAAATCAGGTCAGAAATGTAGTCTTTTATTTACACCTCCTGGAACACAGGCTCAAGTCTCAAGCCTGTGCTGAAGTAGGGATATGGTACCTACCACCCACTGTCCTGGCACTAAGGTATTTGCATACGTTTTGTTCTATGCCAGTTAATGACAACTAAACCCAAATGCACCAAATCTTATGAGGCTTATTTACCAGCTTATTCTTGAGTCACATAGTAAAATTCTTTACATAACTTTGTTATACTATTTACGTTTGGCCAGAAACAACACAAATTAGAAAAAAATAGTAATTTTTCTGGCTAATGGAAGAATAGTTAGAATATTTTTAGTTAGGTTGCTAAATATTTCTACCGAGTTTTGGAAGAAGTTCAAAACACTATGAAATAAAATTCTTTTGGAAGTTCAACTATTTTTCTACCTGGAATTAGTCTCGAGGGTGAGAGTTTAAAATGAAATAAATTAATTTGCAGATTTTAAGCTCATAGTTAATTTCAAAAATCTTTTATTGGAATAAAAATGAAAATGTAAATAAATTGGCACCACGTATCGTAACATTTGGGTCAAAAAACTATTTTATCCCTCTTTGCTGTTTTTCCCCCTTCTGCCCACTTTCCTGGGTGTTGGGGAAGCTCGCTGACAACAGTCACAAATCCAGCGACCTAGGAGAAAGATTGTTAGTTAATAAGAGAGTGAATTTTACTTTCATAGGATTGACTATTAAGCTGTTTAAACTCCTTAGCTGTCACTAATGGTAATCTCTGGCAGATATCTGGTGGGAAAAGTACTAAGTTCCTTAAAGAAAGGACAAAAGATAAACATCTAGTAATAGATACAAACAATGCTATGTAAAATTCAGTGCAGGTTAAGAGGGTACGATGCTATACAGAAATATGCACCTTTAAAAAATTACAGTAATCCGCCCTAAAATTCAAACACTATCATACTTTATAAGTCCAATAATACAAATCCTAATACAAAATCCATTAAGAGTTTGATTTGTTTGAGCCTTTTGGTCAGTTCTAACAGCTCTCTCTCAAGTCCTCATATACTGTGCTGATAAAGCACTTTAAAACTTCAAGTTTTTAACAGCACAATGATAAGCTATATGACATACTTGATCTAAATTACTACACAACTCTGAATAAAGTTGCTTGCTTCTAGATGAATCCCAGGAAACTTAGTTCTAAGCATATATTTTATAGAGCATTATACAGTGTTAACTATGCAAATAAGTTAAGAAATTACACAATTATCTGTGTAATAATTACTGTGATTTACTCTTAATTCTGTGTTCATTCTAAAGTTACCTGGAATTATCACGCTGCCTCTGTGTATAGAAATTTGTTCTAATATGTATAAAGGCTAAACAGATGATGTATAAAAATAAAATCAAAGTTTTGAAACAAACTGATACTGCTACTCAAGCCTTTTCAACAGAAAAACATCAGCTCATGCTATACATTGAACCATACTTCAAAACTCTGCCTGGCCATTCTGACACCTCATTTGTCCATTAGCTGCATGGTCTAAGGGTGAAAAGCAGGTAGACATGACCTGAGTGATCGCAGCTTCAGTCATGTTTGAACAGAAGGGTCTACTGGCATGTCTTCATGTCATTACAGTGCTTATGCAGCCTTAAAAAGAAATGCTGAGACAGTCTTATCACTTAAGATAATGTGCTTTTTTAAAAATCTTTACCTGATGGAATAGCACCAAGGCCAACACAAAAAGTATGATAACCTCTGTCACACACATCACAGAACATCATTTCTTCTTCATGGTGGGGTTGTCCACATATAATGCATGTCTTACATTCCATACACTGCCATGGGTAGGTCTTAATCATAGAAACAAGCTCCACGCTCATATCCAGGCAAGAAGGGTGGCCTAAATCAAAACCAACATTAGTAGCGCTTCATAGAAGAATCTTCAACTTAATATGGTATATAAAATACAAGTCTGCTTTAGGACTTCCCAGGAATGGCTATAACGTTATATCACCATGAAAATACAGTGTAGAAGGAAATACATGGACTTTGTCTCTGCCCTAAGTTTTCCTGTATATCTGATGTCCTTTGGAAGTCTAGCTGACAACTATAAATTCTAGTTTCCAAAGCAACAAATTGGGTAGGGTTAAAAGTCTTAAGACATCTCCATACTTACCACTGTTATCACACTGGGAGCAGTGTATAAGTGATTCAGCCTTTCCTTTCTTGTTGGACTCCTTACCCTTCAGACAAATTCCACATAGAGCATTTGGAATGACCTTTGGCTGGAAGGGTAGAAGAGGGCTATAAATTCATGCCACAGAGCTTACTATGGGTTCAAAGGAATTCTGTTACTTCATTACCTTATGTTTACTTTGGTAACTTGCTAATGAGAACTGTTTTGAAAGATGCTAACTGGACTTGAGTTTGCTTACAACAAAAAGACTACTGATGAAAGCCTTAGATTTCATTTTAAAACTTATTAATTGCCTAATCTTTTAAGATTAAATGTATCAGTCTCTATCTCCTACACCAGTACTAAGATCTGTATAATGAACCAGAAGGACAAATGAAATACAATGTCAAAATATCATTACTGGAAGAGAAAATCCAATAATCAAATGACCATTACATGAGGTAAGCCTAAATTTTAAGCAGCGTAGATACTGACTTTGTTTAAAAACTGGTATTTTTCAAAGTTGTAAAACTGGATTATAAAATCTAAGTTAAAACAATGTCCTTAACGTTTTTAATTGAACAATGTCTTATTTATACATTATCATGTGCATAAATGTTTGTAGAAAATGAACTGTGTAATGATTGCCTTTCATGTCTAACAAAATAGAAGAACCTAGACTATAAAACAAAGATTCACTCTGAGATATAAAATGCTAAAAAGTTTTCAGAGAAGCAAAAAATAGAGTCCGATTTAAAAAGCATATGCAGTGTTCGGACTTTAAACAATTTGACAACACAAGGACAAAAGGAAACAAATCCCTGCAGCAGGTTACCAGGCCAGGGAGAATCCATCTTGACTTAAAAAAGAGGATCACTCACGGAATCACTGGTAGGCATAAAAATCATTGGTAGGCAGGAAAGAAAAAATAAGTAGGGCTAAGAATGAAAGGCAGGGCAGGGGAATATAATGATGGACTGGGAAAGGAATGATTTTAAGTAGCATTGTTACATTTCTACTTTATTCAGCACATCCAAATGCATCTTGTGTATCTCTTACCTAAATTACTAAACCAAAGAAGAATCTCAGTAATACTCTGTGTAAAGTATTCCAGCTTTGAAATGTCTTACTGCTACCTTCAGAACTTGTTAGGCCTAAAGAATTTGTTTTTACTTCTTTTAAGTTTTTATTTTTAAATTAGCTTTCTTTGCAAAAGATGACAGAGGCATTTAAAAAGAATTTTTGGCTTATTTATTTAAAAAAAAGTCAACCTTATACATAAATATGATAAAAACAATAACTAAACAATCACAAATGTCTCTACAAAATAATAAATACCATGGAAGTTAAACATACATATAAAATGTCACCATTAACTAGTCTACATCTCCTATAGGTATTTTTATATCCTGCTCCCAGCAAAAGGATAGAGTCACATGCTCAACCCTTAAGTCCTGCAGTGCAGTTCCCCTCTGCTGTTACTGCCACATTCTAAGCGCACAGCTCGCACTGTGTGCTCCTCCACGTCAATAAAAAGCTAGTAAGTGAACTCTCATTTTCCAAATTCTGCATGAATGAATTATGATCAAATCTGTAACTGCCATAATAGCAGAAACCTACCTCTGAATCGACCAAAACTAAGAAATCTGTTGGTTATGGTGCCTGGGCTAAATATAAAAGATATATGTATTTAATACTTGTAAGTTAAACAACTTAGATACTGGCTTAGTAATACCTTTCACTCAAAGAAGTAACTACACAATATTAAACTCTAAAACATGAACTCTTCATAGGGGGTCCTTCATAAAACAAAAGTCAGAAGGAATAAAACAAGGGTAGTCATTCACATTCTAGAGCAATTCAAGTTCTACAATCATTAAAATATACATAAATGCCTATAGTAAAAGGACATTAAGAAAATCCTAGGTTTATTTCGAAGCTCAAATCAATCTTTTGCTAAACCACTAAAAATTTTTCTTGACCCAATAGTCTTCATATTGACAAAACAGAGAGAGGGACGAAGAGGAGGAGAGGGCTTTGTAGCACTTTCTATCGTGACTGTAGCTCAGCCCTCTGTGCACATCAGTATCGAGCGATCTAAGCAGCCAAGGTACCTAACATCTAGGACCTCACGGATCTAGGTGGGGAGCATTCTGTCCCCCAGAGACTGCAGAGTGGAGGAAGGAGGCAGTGAAACAGTGTGCAGAACTCTCCTGAAGATTACTGAAACAGAACCCCACCTGTATCTGACTGATACACTCTGTCCTACTTCAGAAAACCACACCACCACCAAACCCTCGCTAAGGACAAAACTAGAATATTCATCCCAACAGTTCCCAGCATCTCAAATGAAAGATAAGTTAGACCTTCACGGTATCATTAAAGTAGCATAGATTTTAATTACACATTTTAGGCCTGAATGCTGGCAATACACTTTAACTCCAGGTTAATGTAACCTAAACAATACTGTCCTACAAATTTAGGGCAAGCACTAGTGAATACTATGCAAAACATCAGATACATTTTCACTTGTTTTAATTCTCCTGTTTTAAAAGTATGGGGTGTGTCTGTGTATGTGTATGAGCTTCGGCTTGAAGTACCCTAATAGTCAGGCACATCTCAGCTTAATACTTTTTATAGGTTAATTTTTAATAAATATTTTAACATTAATGTATAATGCCTAGTTCCTGGCTGATACCATCTTTGAACTGTCTGAAACATTTACACTGCTTAGGTTATAAAAATGTTCTCACAGATCACAAAATGTTTATTTTGCATATCAGACTCCCTTGAGTACTAATAATTTAGGTGAAACTATATGATTTATTATATAATGAATCAATGATAATATGGCTAATTCTTCATTTTCAGCCTGTATGAAAACATCTATTTCAACATTCTCTTTCATCCACACATGGCCACGCATGCCTATAATCCCTGCTACCTGGTAGGCCAAGGCAGGAGGACTGCAAATGAGCCCAGCTTGGGTAACTTAGCAAGATTTAAAAAAGAAAATAAAAAAGGAGGGCCAGGGATGCAGCTCAGTGGTAGAGCAAGTGCTTCGCATGTGCAAGGCCCCAGGTTCAATCCCCAGTGTCACAAAAAAAAATTTTTAATCCATGATCAAATAGGTTTATTGTCTGAAGGAGCGAAGTACCAAAGAGTGAATAAGACAGTGTGCTTTGAGCTGCCACTCCCAGTTGAAGCTCTTAGACCAGTAAGCACGTGTTCATTCATGTAGGTTATTTCTGAAATTTAATCTTTGGAGTTTGTTTCCAGTTACTAAGCATTAATTGAAACCTTCAATTTTAAAAAACTTAGTTTCAATATATGTTCAAAACAAGTATAAAAATCAGCACTGCAGCTTATTGAGCTACCCCTGAAAAAGCAATCCTTGCTAAAATGACACTTAAAAATTGCTTGCTGTAGGCCGCAAAAACATACATGTTTACATCACTACACAGTCATTCTCTAATAAAATATGGAATATGCTCATTTGTTGGGTCTGGGGTTTAAGATTTTACTTCATGAAAGGCCTACAGTGGGGATGGGTGACCAACAGTTCACCTCAAAATTGTCCTTGCGGGTTATATACCATAATAACAATACTGACATTCAAGGGGCTTACCAATTTCACTTAGCAAAGTTTTCTCCATGCCTTATTTAAAACTTTTCTTCAATACACCTTCTTAATCATAAGAAAGCCCACATCCTAATACACTGCAGATTAAAGAACTGTATTTTACTGTAACTACCCAAAACAAAACCAGCTAATTCCATTCCTTTTATGGTATTCTTATATCCCTATATCCAAGTAAGGCTGCTCACCTCTCATCTAATCTTTCCAAGGCAAAGAGCAGGTAGAGGAAACAATACAGTACTAATAGTTGCTGACCACTTACTGTCTTACTCTGAAAATAATCAAATCACAAGTTAACCAGTACATTTTAATCCCTGTCCTAGAATCATGTGGACTATTTGCCAAGGTTATGCTAAAAGTCACCACAACGTAAACAACAAGCTTTATTTTCTATCCCAGAATCAGCTGAATTTAACAGACAGATCAAGTAATCCTTAGACTAAACCCAATTTTTCTTACTGAAAGGCACTAAAGAAATGCAATTAGCATAACAGTATGTCCACCCACACTGTACAGCTCAGCAGGCTTAGCTATACCAACTGCTAGACGGTTAAAATGCCAGATAATTATGACTTTAAGTTCTGTCTGTGAAATAATGTCTTAAAAAAAAACTCATACTTGCCTGGTTATCATTTAAAAGGAAAAAAGACTCAAAGTGTACATATACAGAAAACAGAAGCTAACCCATAGCCAAAAGTGACAGGAAAGCCACCGGAGAAACAAAGCAAAAAGAAAGCGGCAGACAGGCATACACCACAGGACAGCTAGTGAGGTGCAGCAAGCAGGAGCTCCACATCGTGAGGTGCAGAGTTAACACGGTTCAGGGAGAGAGGCTGGTCAGTAAGGAGGCTGAGTCAGGGGCTTTTTTCTTCTACCTTGTACCCAGGAACTGACTTGGACAGTACAGAACGTTTGGAGCCATCCTTTCTCGGAGTGGCGGCTTTGTCTTTCGGCTTCTGTCTTCCCTGGAAGGCGTCCTCCTGGCCGTCGGGAGGGCTTTCCCCTTCTGACACATTGCCCGAGGAGCTGTCCTAGAGAGCGACAGGCAAAACACAGGCTCCTTGGAATCCAGACCGATCTGATGCGCAGTAAGTATTAAAAATTCCTCCATCGGAAAACATAAAGATCTTTCTAAATGTAAGAAATCTGTTTCCAGTGGAGACTAAAATAAGTCACATTAAAAAGCACTTATCCTTTAGCTTCAAACTAATTCCATTTCTACCACTAAGTGCCTTAATCAATTTTATTTTTTTATGCAAGTCAACAGGAATAAAATTACCTACTTTGGCTTCAACATTTTTCACATCACAAGGGAGCACGTTTATTTCACATCATCATAAATACGTGCAGTTATTTTCTGGGTAATAAAGGTCACTGAAGTCCGTCAAACACATATCCATGCTGCCACAATGTTAATACCCTACACCAAGCGTAGCCTGGCAGACCTACAACAGTGTCTGGACACAGTCAAGGCTTAAGACTGCAGCATCTGATCATTTAATTCATTTTACATCTTACGGTTTCTAGTCAGAACAATTCTGTGTCCACAGGAATTATGAAATGTACAAGTGAAAACATTCATCCCGGTGACACACAGCCTGAGAAAGGGCTGGTGTTGCTGGGTGTGCGTACAGACACCCCAGGGGCCCTGGCTCCCCCTCACAAACCACCCGGTACTTCGGAAGGTGCCCTCATGTTTCAAAACACAAAACTGGGTTGCACTGTGTTTCAATGTTTAAGCACTATATGTGTGTTCTCAACATTAACTGTTCTTTGTACTTCTATCCTGCAAGTGTAATATAATATCACCCACTGTAGACACTCACATTTGTTTTGGATTTCTGAAAGAAAAATTCCCATTAGTAACACTCAAATCAACAGTTTTTCTTATTAATTTCTTTGCCAGCAATTCATTAAGTCCTAAGAATGAATTCTCCCAGCATATTTGCTAAGTCAAATTTTGTGAAGATTACAATTTCTGGTATGCTGTCAAATGTTTTCCCAAAACCTCTGCACTACCCTTGGAAGGTGGCTTTATCACTCAGAGCTCCCTACAGGTCCCCTCCCAGCAGCCCAGCACAAGGTAAGTGGCACGGCCACTCCCACATTCTTAATAGGCTATTTTATGTAGCAAGTCTGATAAAGTGCGTTTTTCACAGGGTTGCCAAGAAGGAACTATTGTGTCACTTAATGGCAGCACATTCTCAGGGTCATGAGGCAACTCTAGCGCCACCAAAAAAGTCACATGGAAAAGCCCAACAGTTAACACAACTCATTAATAAATGTAAGGTTTTGCTATGGAAAGCCTAGGGTTATACCACACTCCCCAAAACCAAGGAAATGGCTTTCCTTGGTTGCCAAAATGTTGAAGCCAAAGTTAATGCACTCCCCAAAACCAAGGAAAACACATTTCTCTGCAGCAGAAGATCAGCATCTATTTTGTTCAGTATTTTAAACTGTACTTTCAGGGAGTTAGAAGATGATAAACTAATATTCAGTGCCCTCGCCTAATGGGCTCACAGCAAAAGTGCCGTTTTAAATACAAAGCCATGCACACTTGCACAGATCCACACACACAATAAACAAACTGCCTCATCAAACTTTCTGGATATGATAACCCATAGCCTTCTCAAGCAGAGTGTAGTGACACAGTTCAATTTACAATTCCAAGAAGGCAGCTAGCAAACCCTGAAAGGGAAAGGAAATGCCTCCCACCAAGGACAAACATTCCTACCGAAGTGCCTTTGTGTTTCCGCTTCTCCTCAACACGCCCATCTTCTGCATCGTCTGAATCACCATCGCTATCCAGTGCAGGGAGCTCAGGGTCCAGAGGGGGCTCGTACAGGGCCGTGTTCAGAGGCAAATACCGCAGTTCATCTGGTGAGTACCTAAACTCAGAGAGATTGCGTTTATTATTAAATATGAACAGGTTAGCTTGGAGCTGCAAAAATGGCCTTAAGAGTCCCATTCCCAAGTGCTCATTTTTCATTCTGGTTCTCAGGTGGGAAGAAAACCCTGAATATTTTTTCATGAGACTATCATGTGGAATATGCATTTGGTTCTTACTATTCAAAGACAATGCCTCTCCCTTTCACTTCAACTCAGTAAAGCAAAAGTAACTAAAATGCCAGCAGTCCAAGATGAACTACAGGGACACTTTTACAACTTGTCCACCAGGGCGTGGGCCGAGGTCTTCTGCCGCTCACATCTGCCTCCCCCTGCCCTCCACTGCTGCTACTGCTTTAGCTGCATGCTCCACCTGCACACAGGCTAGTAACTGCCTACCTCGTAAAGCTGACACGAAAACTGAGTGCGTGCATGCGTGCGTGCGTGCGTGCGTGCGTGCATGGGGGGTCACAGCCGTGCACAGTACGTGGCATCACTTAAGATAGCACTTAAAACTGTTTTCAAGTAATTATTCTAGACCGACTTAGAAAGCATGTACTCTAACATTTAATCATCTGTCTGATGCTGCAGACATCGATCGCACATCACCACCTCCCCTCATGGGGCCTCACTCCGGAAGGGACCCTAGCCCAACTCCCTACACTAGAAGACAAAACCCAAAGGCAAAGGTGTCTGTAGAAGAAAATACGATTCTTAATCATCTGCTGACGCAAAACACAAATTGTAATAAAAATATCTGACATGATCTAAATTTGTCTTTCAAATAGTAAATATCACTCTGTACAGAATATTCTCTATTCCAACAAATGTGTTTCCAGAGCAAGGTTTAAAACTGAAGTTAAAATAGGAGACAAAAAAAACCTCAGGAACCCTGGATTTTTGTTTGTTGGTTGGGTTTGGTTTGGTTTGCAGCAGTGAGGTCAGGAACAGGGGACAAGCAGCACCCACCCGTCACACACACACTGGAAGCAGCAGCAAGGCCACATCCACAAGGCAGCAAGTTCCCACAGTCACTCTACTCCCGCTCTTCCTCTGCAGGCACGGACAGTGTTTCTCAGGTTGTACCGTCACGTGCATCATCAACTACTACCCTGTTAAAATGCAGGCTTCAGCAGAGGTACGGAGCCGTGCCTGACACTGATTCCCCAACAAGGTTCCACGTGACACCAGCACTGGTGGACCGGGACCACACTGTGACCTACGGGTGCTACACGACCTCTGGCACCTATCTGTGACTAACCCAGAGCAGGTGAGCAGGGAGACATGGCACCCAGGCTTCCTCAGCAAGTGTCCAAGTTCTGGTTAAGGGAGTTTTTAGCACAGACCCAGAGAAGATATGACCGACACAGACCCTACACAACATCCCAGGCTGTGGGAGGCAAGCACCGAAGGATCTGAGACCCGCGACAGCTACATCTACTGAATACCTCTTGTAGTACTCCTGGAACTGTCCGGGGATGAGAGCCACTGGGTAAGAACTGACCTTTGTCCGTTCTGTTGGCAACACTTTGTACTTCCCTTGAGGCACCTGGATAACCTGTGTTAACAGAGAGACAAAACCGATTCCATGCTAGGAGTCATGGTTTAGGAAAAGAATCCTCACAAGTGCTCCACTGCATACACACGCGCACACACACATCCCAAAGCAGCAGCAAACTGTGAAACGGAGCTACAACCTGGGGGAGGGTTGGTACTTTCTAGTTCCATGTGTGATAGTTTTGTGGGCTGTATTTACCACAGGTACAATATCCAAAAAGAGTCAATATACTTGGATCACCCCACTTATAAACCTCCCTTCCTCTGTGAAACTGAAACGATACTACCTCCAGCCTCACACAGTTACCATGACAATTAAATGAGTATGGAAATTCCTCGCAACGCTCCTTCAGAAATACAGCAAGGATGACACATAGCTACACTCAGTCTCATTCAGTAGAATATCAACCATAAAGCAAGAGACCTTAAAACAACACTGGACACAGCGGCACACATCTGTAAAGCCAGCTACTTTGGAGGCGGAGGTAAGAGGATTGCAAGTTGAAAGTCAGCCTGGACAAATGGTGAGAGTCTGTCTCAAAACTAAAGGGGCTGGGGATGTATATGAGTGTTAGAGCTCTTGCCAACTTGTGTGAAGCCCTGAATTCGATCCCTAGAACTGCGAGAAGAAAATAAAAAAGCATACTGAGCATTGTTCAGTACATCACTAAAAAGGTATCTTAATCTCTGCAGAAGGATGTGCAAACTGTACCAAAATAGTAACAGTAAATAGAGAAATGGCCACTCTGTGGTGACAAGCGATCACTAGACTCAGGCACTACTAAATGTAAGTCATCCTACGTGCGTCTGTAAGTCAAAATACGCTCTTCTTTCTTCCATCCGTTCCCGATTTAAGTTGCTGTTAAATTCAGCTGCTTTTTTGGCAGCTTTCTTAATGTACTCAGGCACTTTGCTGGCTTCAACTTTCTGAGTATTCTGTTGTTGCATTTGCTGAAATAAAAATATTACAGTTGGAAGTCACACATAACTTTACAAAATGACATTCTCCTCGTCCCAAATAAAAGACTCGTTACTTACAGAATACTCTTTATAGTGATCTGTAATGCGCTGACGTTCTTTTTCTTGTAGAATAACAGAATATTCAGCATGTTTGGCTGGATATTCTTTTATCATTAAATCAATCACTTCATCACTACGTAATGCTGTTAAACCTATTTTTAAAAAAATAAAAAAGCTTTTTAAGGCCAAGCAAAGAAAAACTTTTTGAAAATAGCTTCTCCTTCAAACTACATTTAAAAGGCTTCACAGTAGTTGAGGCAAAGTATTTTCTTTTTTGAGACATGGTCTCATTATGTAGTTCAGTCCTTGAATTCATGGTGATGCTCTTGCCTCAGCCTCCCAAGTGCTAGGATTACAGGTATGTGCCATGTGGCCTGGCTGCAAAGTATTTTAATACAATTGAAAAATAAAATGTTAATATTCATAATACAAAGTCAAAAATAGATTATCTTGCAAGGGCGGAGAATATTTCACCCAAATGAGTTTATTTTAGATTTTACATATCATAAACATAAATATCCCTTTACTTGAAAACCACTTTTTTGGCTTGTTTTGTTATTTTTTGATTATTTTTTATCAGTCCCTGATTCCAGAACATATTGTTAATATTCCTTGTGGAGATTTGATTCATGGACATAACAAGTCCCAACTCCCTCATCCCCCTAGATCTCCATCCATCTCTTAATCACTTCACCGTCTGAGAAAGCTCTATCTCCATACATCTATCAGTTATCTTTTATCTTGCTCTTTATTTGTATTTTGGGTGTCTCACGTAAGAGAAACCACGTGACATTTAAGCTCATGCATCAGATTTATTTCACTTCACATTATGGTCTCAGGGTACATGTATCTTCCTACAAAAGACTCAAATTTATCTTCCTTTGTGGGAGAGTAGTATGCCACTATATGTAAACACTGCTGTTAAGTAATGATGTACACCAACCATTAACAATACAAGATTTTAGATGTGTAAAAAAGCTTTCAATGTACTTTTTCCTAGTCTTCAAATTTCATTCACTAAAAATATAACAAACTTTTAAAAGATCATTAGTGTATATATATATATCATTGAAATAATTTCCAAAACTCATAAAATCCTATTTCACCAAATGTTAAAATGAACACCCATGAATTTACATTAAATAGTAGCTATGTTCTACTACAATGTTTATGAATGGCAAATTATGAATAAAGCGTGGAAACAGAACTGAAACTTTAACAAAATTTAACTTTTAAGAAATAAGGATTTATGGATTCAATCCCAGTGACACACAAAAAAAGAGATAAGGATTTATACTTTTAAAAAATAAAACTTTTAGTTGGACATGGTGGAGCGCACCTATAATCCTAGCACTCAGGAGTCTGGGGCAGGAGGATCTCTGTGAGTTTGAGGCCAGCTCCGGCTACAAAGTGAGTTCAAGACCAGTCTTAACTACACAGCAGGACCCTGTCTCAAAACACCAAAAGAAAAAAGAAGAAGAAAACACAATCTTGGGCTGGGAATATAAATGAGCAGCCCAGCGCCTGCATGGCAAGCGTGAGGTCAGGAGGTCGATTTCCAGGAAAAAAAAAAAAGATAGAAAAGTCTTAAAAAAGAAACACAAAATTTGCACACAAATACTTTGACAGCTCTATAAAAGTTATTCTTAGAAAATTATATTGTTACAAAAGATAAGCTTCTTTCTCCTTTTCAATAATGAAAATAAGGAATTTAGCATTTAAATAACTCAATCTATTTTAACACATAACACATTCAGCAAAAGGACATAAAGACTTATCCAATACCACTTACAAATACATTGTTTGAAAAATTCAAGTTAAAAACTTAGATTACCTAGAGTACACTGAGTTTCTGTAATGACATTTAGCTCTCTCAGGTAGAGTTTTTCTTTGTGAGACAAATCTCGTCGCTCTAAATCTCCAAAAAAAAAAAAGCAAAAAAAAAAAAACTATTAAAAATACATTTATAAAGTTTCTAACAGGTTAAAAAACTTGATTTTAAAAAAAAACTTCAAATTAGGTAGTCTTAGTATTAAGGAAACTACTCAAAAATGTTATATATTAAAGAAATTAAAAAACAAAACTAAGAAACATAACCTAAAGCATAAAGGTAACAAAAACAACTATATTAACATAATTAGGAATAATCTTTCTGAAATTTAAGTATGCCTTACTTAGCTAACTGCATTCCTAAGGCTGAAAAGCAACAGTAAAGAATCTAAAACTATTGTTTACAAAATGATTGTGTTTTAAAACTTCCCCCCAAAAATTCACCTTTCTCATTTTGCCTTTAAATCAGTTTGTGAGACATGAGAATACATCAATCACAAGAGATGTTGATTAGTAAATGAAAACTCGCAAGGAAAGAACATAAAATTTAAACAATTTACATGTAAGAATTTAGAAGTAGACAAGTGATCATAAAGAATTACTATTAGTTAAAATTTAGATGTAGTTTATCAATAAACTAAGACTGAAGTACCTGGATATTTCCGTTTAAAGGAGGTCACACCCAAATATTCGCTAACTTGTTCTTGCAGCATATAGTACTCTCCTGTTTCATCAGGTGGCCATTTGTATTCAATCAGATTTTCTGCTGGATAGTAACTAAAGCTAAGCACAGAAATACATTTTTATGCCTTAAATATGGCACTTACTACATTCTGATTTTGTTTTTAGGCTATTTTGATTATTAAGTATTTAAATTCTTTGTTAGGATTTGATTTCATGTTTATCAAACAAAATTACCAGTTTAGAAGGAAGATCATATGAAATACCGTATCGAAAAAACTGAAAATATTTTCTGTATTCCATAAGGAACTAGGACCCACAACTACTAGCACCACAGGCATATTCAGAGTAAGAGATGAGACAAAAGCCAGTCAGTGGTATGAGCTCAGAATTCTTTTGAGGCTTAATATTCATTCACTGCTGTATTTCATGGACAGGGAGTGTAGAGAAGCATCTTCTGATTGTTTCTGCTGTTCAGGGAGTCCCAACAGCTGACAGTGCAGAACTCCGTTTTCTCAATGAGCTGACCTATACATCCCGGGCTGTGTGTTCTCATGTGTTCCACACACACCCAAAAGAAAGAATGCACCTAGTTTTAAAGTGCCAATGGATTGCAGTCCACTCAATCCTCAACAGCAGAGTGCGGATTTCAGGATCTGACACCCAAATCAGAACCAAATATGACAATACTTTATGGATCTACCCATTTGAAAAGTAGCTGACAAAAACAGGTGTTTACAGAACTGCTGCTGGGCCTCTAGATCTATGCACAGAAGTATGAAACTGATCCTCTTATTCCATCAAAAAGTTAACTCAAATGGACCAACAACCCCAATATAAAAGCTAACTCTCACTTGGCAAAGGATTCTTAGCTATAAACCCAAAGTACAAGCTTTAAAAGACAAAAAAAGATATTTTGGATTTCATCAAAATAAAAAAAAAAATTTTAATTCAAAGGATACTATCACCAGCAAAAAGATGACTCAAGACCTGGGACATTTACAAATACATATCTGACAAGGAACAATATCCAGGATATATAAAGAGCTTCCATAACTCAACAATAGAATAAAAAATGTTTTCAAAGGGCCAAGAACCAGATAGCTACTTCTCCAAAGATACAAATGGCCAATAACCACAGGGAAAAATTCACAACACCACTAGGCATTAGGGAAATGCAAATCAAACTCTCAATAAAGTATCACTGCACACTTTTTAGGATGACTACTGTCAAAAGAAAAAAAACAAAAAAACCCTGCAAGGATGTTGGCAATGAAAACCTGTACTGCTGACTGGAAATGTAAAATGCTGTCGCTGCTAGGGAAAAAAGTGTGATGATACAGGAACAAAATATTCTGAAAGTCTTCATTCATACCTTTTTCAGGGCTAGGAAGCAGGAGCGAGAGAAGGAGTTAATGCAAAGAAGAGAAACATACCCAAAAACTCCTGCTCCGCAGTGAAGCGATTACCTGAGATCCTGGCTGCACGTCTCACAGCTCCTGGAGCTGTCACCCGAGCCCATTCGCCTCCTTTTGGATGGCTGAGTTCCATCATTTGAATTATCTTCATTATCATCCTGTGCATTTAAAAGATTCAACAATAATAACAATTACAGAAATCAAAGGATAAACCATAAATAGGCAAAGAATAATCTGAATCCTTGCAGTCTTGCTAAAAATCCCAATCGGTGAAAGCATTTCTAAGGACAACTAGTTACACAAACGCTAATTCCCTATAATGATCAAAAGGGACTCAGAATTTGACATAAGCAAGACCTGGAACTAAAACTAAACAAAACTTTCAATTAATCTGTGAATCTAAACCCATGTTTACTTTCCTACCAAGTAAAATTAAAATGCCCTCCGCTTTTAATAAACAGATAAAAACTGCTGCATCACTCGAAAATCAAAGCACACTCAAAAATCAAAGCAAACTCTCCCACCTACACTAGAAAATTGTACAGGTCATTCACAGCATTTGATTCAACTCAGAACTGGTTCACAGGACTATTCTACTTTAGGCACTTATGTTCCTGTGAAAAGGAGACACCAAAGTGCTACAAGCAGGCTACCAATCCTAACCATTTACCCTATAATGCAAAACTACACTCTATAACAAGGGTCATTAATTTATAATAATACACCCAAAAGACAGCCATATATGGATAGACAGATTTAATGCAATTCACTATGTCACAGTTGTAAATTCAACCAGTAAGGAAATGTGTCAGATATCAGAAAATTGACTTATTTATCTATTATTCAAGACTTAAGGTCTAAAAATCATAGTTTTTTATACTATTTGGTCGAAGTGTCCTTGTTCATTTGCAGAATAACCTCAAAACAAAGGTTATTCTGCAAATAAATCCTGTGTCCTGCCTCTCACTAGCTGTGTGCTTCTTCTCTCAAAGTCTCTCCCTATCTGAAAACCAAGCCCATAACAGTACCTGTAATATGCAGTTAAAGGAAGGACTAAATGAGTTAACGTCTGGGAAACACTTAGAACAAGGACTAGCAAATAACTGATAAACGTCTAAAAGCATTATGAAGATTAGTATAAAGTCTCGAATGTCCCCAGTCCCTAGGAATTTACTAAGATTCTTTTCCAAACAGCAAAATACACAAAACATTCTTCTTTAATCCTTATAAAATAAGCATTCGGTGCTCTAGAGTTGGTTTTCTCTCACTCATTCCTCTTAAAACGAATTGGCATTCAATTACAGTCTTATACTCGTTTTAAGATAGCAGATAGGAGTTGGAAAACAATGTTTTTCCAAAATTAACTTTTTACACTATCATAATTGCAATGCTTCATATTCAACCCTTCAGACTTTATTCATTGTAATCATTCAACTATCTTTTTTTTCTATTTTACTTGATTCTGAGCATTTTAAGGACTTTTATGTCAATTTGTTTACTTCCCTATGGCTTAAAAAAACAACAAACAAAAAGCAAAAAACAAAACAAAACCAAAAAAAGTTGAAAGGAAAGCCCTCACAAAACGCTAGGGTCGCAATTTCATACACTCTGCTAAATGTTTTAAATTTGCTACTGCAAATTTTAGGCAAACGCATAATTGCAGCAAGTCTGTCCTATCAGCCAGCTGGCCTTTCTCTACATAGAAACCGCGGTGTACAACAGCATAGGATTAAGCGGTAAGAACGTGTGTGTAACCACGATGCGGGTGAAGGAGTTCCTGTTCAAGACAATCCCAACTTTCGGGAGCGGAAACTCCCGCCGCAGAGTGCGGCGCGGAGCCGGCTCGGCAGGTGCCGCGGCCCGGCCGGGACCCCGCGGGCCCGGTCCCCGGCGACGCAGCCTCCGCGCCCACGCTGCCCCCGCTCGCCTCTCCACTTCCTCACTCCACTCAGGCCGCCCCGGGCGCGAAGTTTGCGAGTCTCGCCCGCCGGCCGCGCCGCCACGTCCCCCGCCCGCCGGGCGCCGCCGCCGCACTTGTTGCTGCCGAGGCTGCGGGCGCGGGCACCTCCCGCCCCGCTCGACTCCGTCCGCCCCGCTCCGGCCCGCTCAGCCCCCGGAGGCGGCCGCCCCGGGCCGCGACGCCGCTCCTCACCTTCGGGGACGGCGCTCCGGGACTGGCCGGGTCGCTGTCGCACGGCCGCGGGGACAGCGCCGCCCCGGGCCCGGCCGCCGCCGCCATCAGCCCGAGCGCCCCGCGCCGCCGCCGCCGCCGCCGCTTCCGCCGGGCCCCGGCCGCCGCCGCCGCCGCCGCCGCCGCCGCCGCCCCCGCGCGGGCCGCCCGCCGCCCCGGCCCCGCCCCCTCCGCCCGCCCGCCCGGGGGCCGGCCCCTGCCGCCGCGCGCCCCGCGGGCCGCCGCCACCGCCATCCGGGCCTCGGCCGCCACCGCGCGCCCGCCGCCTGCGCCTCGACCCCGCGCGCGCCGCCCCGCCGCCCCGCACGCCGCCGCGGCCCGCCTCGGCGCCGCCCCGCCCCGGCTCGTCCCCGCTCGGCGCGCTCGCCGCCGCCCCTTCCTCGCCGCCCCCGGCCCAGCCGGCGCGGCCCGGCCCTCGGCGTCAGCCCGCGCTCCGCCCCGCGCAGCCCCGCTCCCACCGGGGTCCTTCCCCTCCCCCTTCCTCCTCGGGGTGCCCGCCCCCTCGTCCCCTCCGGTGGGGGTCCCTACGCCCTCCCACCAGGCCGGGCGCCCCGCCTCTCCCCTCCTCCCCATCGGGGGTCCGCGCCCCGCCCCCTCCCCGCCTTTCCTCTCCCGGTCGCTCCCATCCCGGGTCCCCCACTTCCGAGATCTGCAGCGCTCCTCGCCTTTGTTCCTGCGCTCCTGGCCTGAACCGGATCCCCTCGGCCCGCGTGGGGGCGGTGTCTCTGCTCCCACGGTCGCGTGGGGACCCAGCTGCAGCCCCGGCTGGTGCAAAGCGGGGATGGCAGAGGCCGGAGGCCAGTAGGGGACAGTGTAGGTGCATCGGTGACCTCCCGCCCTCGAGCCGTAGGCACTGCGGAGGAATCCTGCCTGGTCACCTGCCATGGCCGAATCACAGCAGCAAGGCTGAGATGAGGGGACAGGGAGCCCTGAACTGCCAGCCCGCGTCACCTGCGATCGCCAGGTCCTGGGCGGTCACTGCCGCTGCTGCCCCTTGCCAGACCAGCTCCGGTTCCCGGGATCCTTGGAAAAGGCAAAGAGGTGGGCAGGAGCTGTTGAGTGCCAGCTTGCAGGACCTCTTCTCTCCGTCCTAAATCCGTTAGGAAGAAAAGATGTCCACCGGCTTCTCGCCACTGAGCAGGGCCTCAGTCAGTCTCTGAAGAGAGTGTAATGTTAAGAAAGCAGTGCAGGCACTTGATGCTACTACTGTGTTTTGGGTATTCTGCCCGTAGGTGAAATGGAGTTTAAAACATTTCATTACAAGTCAGCAGATAAGAATGGAGCTGGTGCACTGTGTAAGGCAGCTCCGGAAGTGCGTTGCCAGCAGGCAGCGTAGAGCTAGAAAAGTACCCGTATATAATTGTACTTAAAGGCAGTTTAGATGGGAGAAAATGTGCTTGCAACCAGAAAAATTAAGGTATCAAGGCTGGCACGGAATTGGAAAGCTGTCATAAAAGACAGAATAGATGCAAGGATAATTCAATTAGAAATGGAAATCAGGTTTCAAATCCAAAAAAAGAGGCTTGGAGCTGAGGAAAGAGGCATATTCAGGAACACCAAGCATTCTAATTTGGCTTAAGAATTAACTAAACCAAGGCAGGTTCTAGGAGTTAGGAATAAAATTGCAGAGTCAGTGTGACCTAAGGGATGGATCCGGTTGGAATCCTAGTTTTGCTCCTTAGCGTGTAATCACAGGTACATTATTTAATCTCTCTGGCCACACTTGTAGGACAACAATAATAATGTTCATTGCACTGTTCCAAAAATATTCTATGACAGACCTACTGTTTACTTAGTTAAGCCCTGAGGACCTGTGCAATGGTAAAGGGAAAAAAACAGCAAACATGAATGAGACCACTTAGAACATGTAGATATAGATGAAAGGAAGGGCCAAGTGCAAAAGTACAGAAGTACTTAATTTACAGAAGTGAGATGAAGGACGAGCAGTGTCAAGTATTGGGCACCTTTGGGAGTGTTTTAGAAAAAGGGACTGGCCAGCTATGTCGGTTTAGAAGCTGAGTAAGATAGGTGGAGAAATATGTACAAGTATCAGTTAACTTTCCTGTTGCTGAATGTAAACCTTGACACACAAGTTTAATTTAGCTCCTGTTTTACGGGAATTCGGCAAGGCGGGAAACATCGCAGCAGAACGGCGTGGCTGAACAAAGCTGTTTAGTGCACTGTGACCAGGAAGCAGGGACAGCAGCACAGGGAAAGAGGCCAGGGTCCGCATGTACCCGAGGAGTCTCTTGGGAGTGTGCGCTACTCGGCTGCAGATTTCAGTAACACCTCAGATCACTGGTGAGCTGGAAGGACCGGAAATGATTGCAGGAGGGTAAATTGCCTGAAATCACCATCTCAAAGGCCATGATACGATTCCGAATTGCAAGCTAGAAGGTGAACCGAGGTGGACTCAGGGAGGAGGTCACTGGCTGACACTTGGTCAGGGAATGTGAGAGCTCAAGTACAGGCGACCCTTGCTTTGCATGGTTGCACAGGACTAAAAGCCACCGTGAGAACTGAAATCATGCAAAGCGATAATGATCAGAGAAAAACATATCATTGTTCTATGATATTGAAGAATTTTGCCAAAACACTTTAAAAACCATACTGCAGGGCTGGGGATTTAGCCCAGCGGCATAAGCGCCTGCCTGGCATGTGCGAGGTCGTGAGTTCGATCCCTGGTACTGAAAAAAAAAAAAATACTGCTGCTTTTAAATTTTAAAATATATTTTATCCACTTCAAAGCTAATATTTACTTAGTACACTGCAAAGCATGAAAAATGTGGAAGATCCGGTGCTTTACTCTTTTTTTAAACTGCTTTTGAATAGTAATTTGAAGAATGCTTGCCTTCTTGACCTGTTCACCTCGTCTGCCCTGATAAATTCTCACACTCTTGAATTTGAATAAGCTACTAGCACTTTTTCTTTCTCATTTCAATGTCGTGCATATCCCCAAGAATTTCTAATGTGAAGGTGCTTATCAACATCTCTTCCTATGGATCTTCATCTTTTTGTCCCAACCATTTTAATTAACCTGGGGAATCTGGAGGCAGCACCCTAGACTGTACTAAGGTTTTCACAGAGTAATCCATTCATGTTGACTTCTAAAAGGAGGAACCTGAGGACTGCTGGCCCTAAAGGTTAAGCTCTTTGTATTTACTGAGTTCTTTGAGCATGGCCAGTAATTTGAACACTTTGGCTAGAATGCTAGCCAACAGATTGAGACTTTTTATTTATTACAGTCTTAAGTCCAAAATAAGGAAATGTCTGTATTTTAGCCATAATCAGCTTTCCATTCCTAGAGCAATGTAAATTCTGCTTACTGGACTTTTTCTGTCTCCTACAGTACTGAACCTTTCCTTTAGGCCTAGGTCTCATCCTGTCTGCTTTGCTTTGCTATGATCATTTTAAAATTTGCTAATCACATCAATTTCACTTCTAGCATTATTTGTATCTATCTGTACTTTCATGGTTTTTGCCCAATTACTTTTTTTTTTTTTTTGAGTAGGGATTAAACCCAGGGCCTCTGCACTGAGTAACATTCCCAAGCCCATCTTTTATTTTTAGCTAAGTTGCTCAGACTGGGCTCAAACTTGCAATCTTCCTACCTCAGACTCCCAGACAAATCCCTTTTTCGATAATCTATTTTTTGTAAAACATCATGTGACTTTACCATGGAGAAAGGAGATAACTGCGTGTTTTCCTATTTTTAAAGCTAAAGATCATAATAACTAATAAATAGGTGTGACCAGTGATTTGCAGACTTTGAAAGAAGGCCCGTGATGCTCGCTTTGTACTGAATGTATGTGCCCCCTCATGTTCATATATTCATAATAGATTCATATAGTAGACTCATATATGAAACACTAATCCCCAGTATGTAGGGCTTGGAAGTGAGCTTTTGGGGTGGTAAGTAGGTTTATCTAAGGTCTGAGGATGGGGCTTCCATGATGGGAATTAATATCCTTATGAAAAGAGGAAGAGATACTGCATGATCTCCCCTTCTCTCCTTTTCTCTCTTCATGAACCCAAGGAAAGGCCATGTAAGGACATAACCAAGAGGGGACCCTATCATGAACACTACCATTCTGGCACCAGCCTGCATGTCCTTAAGGAATAGATGTTACGCCACCCAGGCAATGGCATTTATTAAAGTAGCATCACCTAACACGATGCCCCTTCTGGTATAACAATTTGTGGCCTGAGAACTAACTATAAAGTTACTCATGGTTATACCCTCATAACTGACATTCATGCTGCTAGACTGGTGTCATTAATAAAACCATGGTAACTGAAGTTTTTGCATATTAAACCATGAAGTGAGGACTGCCTTGTTGGCTTTTCTGTGTAGACCTTGAAGTTACAGAGCAATGGCAGGAGCTGGGCAGAGATGAGGAGTATGTTCCAGTTCCTCGAACAATGAGAAGGAATCGGTGAGGGACCAGAAGCCACAGACACAGGTGAAGAACTGTATAAACTTAGAGAGGTCCACTCTAGCTCCAGGGTCTGGAGTAGAAGGACTGTAAGGAAAAACAGCATACTCTTAAGAGTCTGCAGGATGAGGCAGGTTGCTGTTAAGAACTCAGAATATTCCTGGACATAAAAGCTCGAGGGGCTAGGATAGAGCTCAGTGGTAGTGTTTAGCTACCACGCATGAGTCCGTAGTTTCCAGGAGTTCAGTAATTTGCCATGAAAAGCAGGGAGAAGTTTTTTTTTTTTTTTTTTTTTTTTGGTACCGGGGATCGAACTCATGACCTTGCGCTTGCCAGGCAGGCGGTTAAGCCACTGAGCTAAATCCCCGGCCCCAGGGAGAAGTTCTTGTACTTAGTGATAAAACAGTTACATGACATTTGATGTGATCAGTCTTCACTGTTCCAGCCCAGGATAGTGGATAACTGATTCAGATGCTAGAGTTGTGAATATGTACCATGATGGCCTGGCAGATTCAGGGCAAGGAAGTGCCACAAGGTGGAGTGGATCAGGATAGCCTGGAGGAGGTCTTTCTGGTATAAGCCTCAATACAGTTTTTAGGGGTAGAAGAGATTGGAAGAATTTCTTTGTGATAGAGGAAGATAACAAATAGAAATGTGCACAAGGTATCCCCAGAGTACAAAGGAGGGTGTCTACCCAAATAGGACTGGAAGTGAGAGAAAAATGGGATTCGCATTGAGAAGTACTGTTAAGGTTTATAATGTTTACAATTCCTGGAATCCACTGTGTTTGTTATTTTTCTCATTGCTGAGAAAAAATACTAAACACCCACAAGTTAAGGAAGGACAGGTTTATTTAGCTCTCAGTTTGTAAAGGTTTCAGTCCACAACTGGCTGGCTCCAAGTCAGGGTGGCATGGCAGACAGGCATCACAGAAAAGAAATAGTTCATAGAGCGCAGAAGGTAACAAAACAAAGGATCACCACAGCTCTTCCTGTCCCTTATGTCTTATCCAGGCTCCCCACCCTTAGGGCGGGTGGCACTCATAGCCTGTATCCTAGCATTGCAGCATGAATCCATCCAGTGTCACACACTCTAGATCCAGCCTCTGCTGAAAAAGCCCCACCTATAACTGGATGAGGCTTTGCGGGGGACATCTAGACACCAGCTGTAACATCCACAAGCCTCAGAACAGTGCAGAGTCACATTATGGAGAATCTAGAGCTTTTAGGCAACAGAGCGTATGTTCACTCAAAAGGCAATCAAGAAAGCAGAGTGACACAGTGATCAGCTGTGCTCCCCTGATGATATATCAGTTACATGTGTGAAACACAGGGTGCGACTTGGGGCCAATAAAAGTCATCCCATCAGTTTTTCTCCCCAAATTACCCTTCGAGGCATTTAGCATAACTCAACAGAGGCTGGGTGCTTAACACCAGCACCTCCGTGCAGGCAAAGACTACTCTGTTTTGTTTACTACAGTATAACTGATATCTCATACCGTGCTAGAACTTGGTAGCTGTAGAACAAAATATTAGCAACTGTAGAACAAAATATTAAATGATAAACAGAAGAAGGGACTATTGAAATAGATGTGAGGTCAGAATGAACCCCAACTACAGATATGGTAAATACTGGGAAAAAGAGAGGTGATTTGAGGAGATAGTAAAAATGTTAAGGGTTTGACCTGAGTGGAAGGAAGGAGGCCATTGGAGATGTGCCTTTGAAGGAATGCCACACCTTTTCACATCCGTTCCCTACCTCTTCTCTCCTTCCAGGCTCTATAAGATAAGCAGCACTGGTCTGCCACCAAAGGTCCATAGACTGAAACCTTTAAAACCGTAAGTCAGAATAAATCTTTCCTTCTTTAAATTGATTTTCTCAGACATTCTGTCACAGCAAGAAAGCAAGAACATAAATATAGCTAGTAAGTATAAATGTAAAAATGTAGCTTGTGCTTACTTGTTCATACAATTAAAAAGCCTCAATTTGAGATAAGACTACAGCTAATCAGAATCATGAGGTGGATAACTGTATACATTTCATTTATTTTTAGAAAGCTAGGAAGTAAACAGTGTTTAGCACATGTATCAAGCTATTCACAGTAAACAGCAAATACCAAGGCCAGTGCCACGTAAGATTCCGTTTCATGTTTTGCCTCTACCCAGTTGTCCCAAGCAACATCCCAGATCCATCTGCTGGCAACCTGCGAGAGAAATTTTTAAAAGACCAAATTTCAATTGAACACATGCAGAATTTTCAATTCAAGAATTTGATTTTTCAAAAAAAACTACATCCATATCTTAGAAAGCTGTAGCTAGTAAGTAATTTAGCTAGCTTTCCCTTTCCTGAAGAGACTCAGGAGTAATGCTGATTGGACACCCAGTATTAAAGTTGGAGGAAACCACCCAGGGATATGGATCTGTAGCAATCTAACCCATGATAAATTTCTTATTCTTCTTCCTCTTTCAACATAGTGAAAACAACTCCAAGCCAGGTAGAATACTGCATGAGAGAAGAAAATCGAAATGTCCCAGTAAGCTAACAATATATCAGATTCTAAACTTGGCCTTCAGTTTGAGTCTCCGTTGTAAATGAATATCAAACCTTACATTTCCACTGAAATACATTTCTTTTCATAAATGCTTTAAAAAGATGCCCACCAGTTCTGTATTTAAATGAATAGTATATTTCATTCAAGGGTACAATATTAAATATTTTATAGGACTTCTCAGAATGATGAAAATAGGTAATGCTGATTTTCCCCACATGGGAACTTTATTTTATTTGACCCACTATATAATTACAATAAAATGGGTCTCCTTTCTTCTTTGCTGGAGGTCACAGTGGCCTTACAGAGTATGCCTCAGGCAGGAACAGAAGTCTCTCTTTTCAGGTCTCACAGCTCTGCATGCAGTACTCTTCTGTTGTGTGACTGGCTGAGGTTAGAAATCCTTTCCATCCTTACAAGAATCCCTGCCAGAAGCTCACAGGGCTTTGGTTTACAGAAATGGCAGTCAGGATAGGGACAGCCTGTCATGTATAATTCTTATGCCTTTGCTTTATATACAAAGCCACCCCTGGTCTAATCACAGCCTCATTCTCTGTGGTGGACATCTGTGGCTCTCGCCTATCAAGATGCTGCCTTTGTTTCCTCACACTTTGAATACGAATTGGCCTCCTGACTTGGTCTGACCAACAGAGTGTAACCTTGTACAGCTTCCAACAGCTAGAGGTCTTGCTCTCTCCCTCACAGAATGCTGTGCTGAGACTCCTGTGGAACTGAAGGCCACTCTGTCCACTGGAGCGTGATGGCTCACATGGCGAGAAGCCTAGGCGCCCTGCCAGCACCAGTCACTGGACATGTGAGGGGCCTCCATGCATCACCAGGCCCTGTTGGGTCAGCTGGTGGCCGCTGAGCTGCCCAAGACTAGTGGGCAGAGACGTGGCTGTTATTTTAAGATTCTACAGTTGGGGTGATGTTCTTCAGTGCTACTGACTAGCATGTTCCCTGACCCCACATCATGCCGCCCTGCACAATGACACTTATGAAGGACACCAAATCTATCCTTGCCTTGGAGGTTTGCCCTGAAAGTTAGCTCCGCTTGAAGCTATCTCCAGTGTTCTTGGCCCTTCCTTCTCTAGGCAACCCAAACACCTCCCAGGCACTCTGCCCCATCACCGACCTCTAGAGGACCTGCCACCAGCTAGATTGTTCCTGTGATTTAAGTGTGTTTATCATATGTGGGAGAACTTCCCCTGGGAGCCAGGATTGGCTCTGTGCTGACTCGGGATTCCACAGTCCCCTCAGTCCAGGTCAGCATTCAGGGTCCTCCTCCAGGCAGCCTCCCCGATTGCTGTAAACACGTTTTCCAACAGTTTTCTTTCCAGCTCCCACATTCACAGCCAACTTCCTAGGTACTTACATGGCCTAGGTATCATCTTTTGCTTTAAAAATAATGAGAATAACCTTATGGAAGGCTCTATATTGGCATCTATATTAAAAATTTTAATGCACATATTGTCATATAAACCTTACAGTACTTCCAGGAAGTAGGTTTCATCGTTACCATTTCATAGATGAAAAAACCATGCCAACACCACAGAGGACTTCTGCCATCACTCACCCTGTACAACTGGACTCCAAAGCCCAGGTTTTAACATATTCGTATTATTCTATTTCCTTAAATTCTAAAAGTGGCTGCTTTATTCCTTAGCTAAAATAAAAGCTTCTTGGAATTCCTAGCCATTGTCTTTCTTTCTTTCCCATCTTTTTGAGACAGGGTCTCACTTTGCAGTTCAGGCTGATCTCAAACTTGCAACATCCTCCTGCCTCAGCCTCCCGAGTGCTAGGATTGCAGGAGTGTGCCACCACTCCTGGCTCTGGCCAATACCTTTTAATTCTTTGCATTTCCCTCAAAATATGCATTACTACTCAATTAATTTAAAAACAATTGAAAGGTCAAAATTGATATGATAAGAAACAGAATAACTCTGCAATTTAACAAATTAACAGCAAAGCTATTTCTAGGTCAGTACTTTTCACATAACCTTACAGTAAAATAAAAATAAATTTAGCAAAATGATCTTGCATTCCAGAAGCACCTGAGGAATGCAGTGCTTTGGAGTCTTCCCAGTAAATACCAAGTGCTGGATCAGTGGGGTACTTACATTTATTGCTTGACCAGTCTTTTGAATAAATAATACTTTTATAATCAATTTATAACGGTGGTACCCAAATTCTTTGACTGCTGACAGTATTTGGTCTGCCAACTGAAGTGCCAAGTGAGATAAGCCTTTATCCTCATATTTGACATCTTTCAGACTTTCCTTCAAAAAAATTAAGAAAAATATTGTAATATTCAAACCAAATTTTTTCATATAAAAATTCAAGTAGAAAATACATAGCTAAATACTCCAACTGTTTAAAAATATACATATGCCTATAACAAAATAACATTAAGGTTTACGCCTACCAAATTTATTTTAATAATAATTTTGAAAAAAGTTATTTTGATTTTTACAATTGTGTTCAATTCTCTTCATTATCTACACTTAATAATTTGGTTTCCTGGATTAATCTGTCAAACAGTTACCAGGAAGACCCAGGGAAACTCAAAAGAAGGCATCTGGAAATTCACAGGTAAAGGAAAGAAACCTTTTGTAATTTGTACAGATTCACACTTGCATTTACCTCAGATCACTTGGACCCAGAGCCTTCCTCATGTTATCGTTCTTTTTTTTAATCAGTCCCTTAGAAGTGCTGCTTTCTTCCTCTCTCTCTCTGGGGCCTCTCACTTCATGGGAAAATGTGAAGAAAATCAAAGACCTCTAATCAGGCTTATTTTTAAAAAATCAGTCATCCAGCTTGGAGGAAATACACACGGCTCACCAGTCCTTCTTACAGACGAAGGGCTGAATTGGACCACAGCATAAGTAGATTCACACATGGCTTTCTTTGATTAGGTGACATGGTATGCACACACCCAGGAAATAAAGGTCTGGGCAGTGGTTCTGGTGATAATGAATGGACCCTACTCGCCAAAATCATACAAATGTAAAACGAACCACGTAAATATTCCCTCCCCACCCACTTCTGGCCTTCCCTTTTAAGATGCTTCCAGAAGGCTGATCCAAACCAATCACATATAGCTCAATGTAACACCAGACCACCAGCACCAATCTGTTATTAGCAAGGCTAATCAGAACTGCTCTAAACAGTTTATTTCACCTCATTGTTTCCCCTTTCGTCTCCCTGTAAAAACTAGGTCCTCACGCTGGAAGTCGGAATTTGGAAGATGACAAGTTCAAGCCTGCCTGATCAAGTTAATAAGATCTTACCTCAAAATAAACAACCAAAAGAACCAAAACAAATTAACAGGAACGAGGACATAACTGGGTTCAGTCCCCAATACCACAAAGGAATTAGTACAAAAATAAAAAATCAGTTATTTGATGGAATATTTGTTGGGTTTCTAAATGAGCCTGACTTTCTAGATTAGCAAATCTATTCTTCACGTAAATAAAAATTGCATTCACTTTTACTTTAACATGATTTATGATTTCTTGGTTTAGGGTTAGGGTAGAATAGACTTTCACACACTCAAAACAACAAACAGCCATGGCACAGAAGTTGGGAAAGTTTGATAGGGAATATGAATGCTAGTGTATATCAAACCGTGAGAATATATTAAAAAGAGCAGCGCTATTAGGCAGAAAAGTGGGCGGTAGCAAGCATAGAGACAGACTGCTGAGTACTACTGGAAAAGCAAGAGACACACATTTTTCTGCTTTCTTTGCTTTCTTAATCATTAGCTATAGATAAAATCACACAATGTTGTGGCTTCAAACTTTAGCTCAAGAGACTATAACCTCCTCTGAGCACCATAAATCCAAGGGATATATAAAGTCCAGATCATGGGTGATGATTGGGAAAACCTCAAAGTCAAAATACTAAAAGTTGGAGAGCTTTTATGGACCACTTCTGTAACTGTCCATGATCTTTTGGTGTAATACATTTTTTTCTCATCAAATTTTCCTCTTCTTGTTCTCTTTCTTCTTCTTCTTCTTCTTCTTCTTCTTCTTCTTCTTCTTCTTCTTCTTTTCTTTCTTTCTTTCTTAAAAGTTGTGTCTACCTTTTTTTTAAATTTTGGTACTGGGGATCAAACTCACGACCTGCGCTTGCCGGGCTGGCGCTTACACCACTGAGCTAAATCCCCGACCCATGTCTTCCATTTTAAATTAACATTTTTCTTTTTTTTTTTTTTTCTTTTTTTTTTTTTTGGTACCGGGGATGGAACTCACGACCTCGCGCTTGCCAGGCAGGCGCTTAAGCCACTGAGCTAAATCCCCGGCCCTAAATTAACATTTTTCACAACTCTTTATAGTCTGTATTTTGTACGCATATCATTTCCAATACTGAGGGCATAATTTATATAAAGACAGTTTTGATTTCTTTTATGCATTTCTTTACAAATTTGGCTACACAAGACAGCACTATTGCAACCCTCTGTGGGTAAGCTTTGTATATATATGTAAAACCACTGAAACTTCCTCAGTAAACAAAGAGATGTGCTTTCCACACAGCTGCATTTGTGAAAGAGAAAAAGTCTCAAGGTCTTGGCTCTCTGGGTAATTTGCATATGCACTAGGACCCCACACAGTCTTGATTAATCTCATCCAAGACTTAGGTTGTTCACCACTACAGTATTGCTGACTGTGAAGCTAGGTGCACATTACCAACTATAGCAAGACATTTCACTTTCTGACTTACTCTTTTTAAAAAAATTGCTCATAACTGTTATATGTATACAACTATCTTAGTATTGCTGATTTTGTACTTTTATTTTTGGCATGTTGTCACCTATTTCATTGGGTAAAGTTGGCTGTGAAGCATTCTGTTCATGATTTTTGTTTTTCAAATAAATTGCTCTTTAGAAATATGAATGTCTTTTAAAAATATTTGGTATTTTTCCCAGAGTTATATTTTTGATATTTTAATATTTTAAGACTTTGAGCTTTAGGAATTTTGATTTGAGGGGATTTCATCATTGAACCTTAAGACATTCAGTAGTGTGTCTTTCAAGATTATAGCCCTGGTTTCCTTGAGATATATCAAAATATTAAGGGATTTTCATAGAGTAAACATACAGAATGATAGGGGAAGAAAAGACTGAAAAAAGAAAGCATTGAGAAAATAATACTAGGAGAAAGCTTTCTTCCCAACACCTACTTCAACTCAGTTGTCACTGATGGAATGCACCTTGTAAATTAAGGGGAAGAGTGTCAGGAATTTTAACACAGAGAACACCACTCAGTGGGAGAAGGCTGAATGAGTCTTATGAAGGAGTTTGGTTACCTGTAACACTAGACCCTCTGAGAAATTTTAAGCTCAGGTCTGGAAGGACATGGACAGCAGCCTCCATGGTGAAATACTGGGCCTGACAAGTGGGGCTTTCTGGGGTAGTTGGATCTGAAAGTTCTGGTTTCAAGTCCAGCCGTCGACTTGCGCTCTTTGCTCACTGCCTAAATTGAGCATAAACCAGTGGTCTGATTTTTTGTCCATCGACCTAGTAAGTCAAGGAAACGCCTCAGCTTGGACAGCTATCACTGTCTAGGATGTATAAACAGAGAGGTCTCTGGAGTGGGGCAGGGCATGTCACAAACCAACAGGCTGTAAAGCTAGCAGGAAAAATTTCATGACTTGCTGCATTACAAGAGTGCAAATCCTAGAAAGAAACTACTCAGTCAAGAATATACAGTAATTTTTGACTCATTTTTTTTGTTTTTCTAGCACTGGCTTTTTTAGGGTTTAAAGTTCTTTTTCCTTTTTTAAAATTTCTTTCCTCCTTTGAATTCTTTCTTTCTGTTGCTTTATCCTCTTTATTCTCTGTATTTTATTTTTTCTCTTTTTTGATCTTTTCTATTACATTTGTCTAATACTATTAACTTCCTTTTACTCAGTGGTATATACCCTTATCTCATTTTTCTATCTTTTCAATATTCCACTGATTAAATTTTCCAGTTCTACTTGCTTATTCTCCAGTTCGTCATACCTATTATCATTCCAGTATAACCATTAAGCTTTATGAAAATTTAGTAGCTCTACTATTACTTTTGAATACTGTTGTATTGTTAGTGGGGTATAATTGTTTGTTTAGTACATATTTACTGTATATCAATATTTGGTTTGTTTTACTGGTTATACTATAATTATACTTCTTTTCTATGTTTAAGGATAGTAGAGTAGTGGTTCATAGGGTATTTCAATATCAACTATGTCTTTAACACTGTAACTGTTGCCAATTGTGTTGTTATTGCCAAGTTGACATAGTTGAGCTATTTATTCTCTTCCTGTATGCCTGTATCTGGATTGTCTCTGTGTCATTAATAATACTTCAGTCCATTCCTGGAGAGCTGGTTGCTGCACCATATATACGGCAGTGTCCCTTGCAAATAAATGGAGGTAGTTGGATCCTGAGACATGGGCAAATGCCTGTAGTTGGCCATCCCCAGAGCACATGAAGAGGTCACTGAAGAAGCCTCCATATTAACAATGAAGTCTTCTATTATAAGCAAACTCATAAACTTTAGCAGAAACACACACACACACACACACACACACACACGCACCCCAAACCAAAAACAAGAGAAACATGAGAAAAAAGCAAAAAAATGTCTCCAAAAACTCCTCAACTCCCCCGAAGATGATCTATGGGGCACTGAGGGGGAGAAAATCAAAAGTCATACAACACAGCTATTTGAAAGTATAACAGAGGAGACATAAAAAAAATCAATAAGGTGCTTGGCAGGCTTATAGAAGGTAAAACTAAATAGCTCAAGGATTCAATAAGTGAAATAGTAAGTCTACAGAAGACAGTAGTAAAAGCCATCTGAGCTATAGAAAACATACAATATCAGGTTAGCAAAGAATTAAGAGACTGTGAAAAGATACTAAACAAAAATTCAGGAGACTGAAAATTCTATTGAAACTATAGTCAGAAGAAGCTACTAATGTGAGGACAGAGGGTCAGAAGTAGAACACAGGTTGGAGACCAGTTGTTCAGAAAAACCAGAGGAGAACATGAAAAATTGATCCAGTTGCTGCTAGATGACATAAGGAAGACCCAGATTTATCAGAATTAGTGAAAAATCAGGAAACCACACACATGGCATAAAAACCAGTTTACATAAGTAACAGCAGAAAACTTTCCAAATATAGGGAAAGAAATAAACATAAAAGTCATATAGGACCCCAAATAAGTACAATCAGAAAAGAACACTTTCATAAACATCATAGTCAAAATCCAAGAAATCTGACAAAAACTTTAAAACGTTTAGAAAAAAGCAATAAAAAACTTATAAAGGTAAATCAATTAGAATTACATCAGACTTTTCAGCATAAACCTTAAATGCCAGAAGAGCTAAAATGAATTGTTTGAAACATTAAAACAAAACAACATCCAATTTAGAGTGATATATCCTACAAAACTATCTCTCAAAATGAATGGATAAATAAGGTCTTTCCACAACAAAGACCACCTTAGAAATTGATGACCACCAAATCACCACTACAAAACCCTCAGGACCTTTTAGGAAGAGACAGTGAAACCAGCTATGGCAAAAAGTCTAAAAGAATGAAGACACTAAGCAGATCAAGAATGGGAAAAATAAGGATCAGGATAACAATGTAATGATAAAAACAAGCCAATACCTTTCAGTAATAGTGGTCAGTGTGAATGGTTCCAATTCTCCAAGGGGGGGGGGAACATATTGGCAGAATGGATCGAGAAACAAAATCTAATGGTATGCTATATACAAGAAACACATTTAACTCAAAAAGAATTTCATAGACTAAAAATCAAGAGATGGAAAACAACAGTCCATGCAACAAGAGCCCAAATACAAGCAGAAGTAGCTTTCCTATTTTCAGACAATGTAACCTTTAAGCCAAAAATGACCAGAAGAGGCTAAGAAGGACACTACATATTAGTTAAGGGAACAATATATCAGACAGAGATAACAGTTGTAAAAATACATACACCAAACACCAGCACACCCAACTTCATAAAACAAATACTACTGAACATAAAAACATCAGTTAAACATCAATACACTTTTAATAGGAGACATTAGTATCCCACAATCACAGTACACAACACTAGACAATAAATCAACAGATTAACCAAACCTTCAAACAAATTTAATAGATATGTAAAGAGTACCACCCAACAACAGAAAACATATTCTTCTCACCAACACATGAAATTTTCTCTAAAATAGACCACACACTAGTTATAAAGCATGCTTAAATATATTTAAAAGAATTAAACATTTTCCATATAATCTGCATTTCCAGATTATACTTCAATAAAACTAGAAATCAAAGAAAAAAGCACATAAATATTGCAAGCACATAAAGATTAAATAATATACTCCTAGGCTGGAGATTTAGTTCACTGGCTCAAGCGCTTGCCTGGTAAATGCAAGGTTGTGAGTTTGATCCCTGGTAAAAAACAAACAAACAAACAATACACATCTGAATATTCAGTTCATTACAGAAGAAATCCAGGAAGAAGAACAATTGCTAGAATCAAACCATAATGCCTGTACAACATATGATAATTTATGGGATACAAGGAAAGCAGTCACAAGACAGAAGTTTATAGCTGTGAATGGCCACAAGAGAAAAACCAAGTAAATCCAAATAAATAACCTAATGATGTACCTCAGTGTCCCAGAAAAACAACAACAATCTAAACCCATAACTAGTATAAGGACTGTAATTATAAAGATCAGAGCAGAAAGTAATGAAATGGAAACTAAAAAATGCAAAGAATAATGAATCCAAGAGCTGGTCCTTTGAAAGAATAAACAAAATAGACCCTTAGCCATTCTTAACAAAAAAAAAAGAAGGAAAGAAATGACACAAATTAATCCACTTAGAAATGAAGAAGGTGAGATCACAACAGACAGTGCTGAAAAACTATACTTCAAGTAAATCAGAGGATCTGGAAGAAACAGATGAATTCCAAGATATCTGAACTACCAAAATCGAACCAAAAGGATTTTAAAACCATGAATAACAGTAACAGTAAATGAAATTGAAGCAGTAATAGAGAAACTACCCAATGAAAGGGGTATGGAAAGGAATTGAGATGTTTTATGTACATATACTAACTTCCCATTATGTGCCTCAAACATGTACTAATAAAAGTTGGAAAAAAAGGATTGACTATTGAAGTATTTCTTTAAGATACTGAAGATACCAAATTATTTAATTATGATTAAGGTTACAATAATTTTAAAAATGAATTATAAACAAATGAACTGTGCAATATTTGTACAGAAATGTTTTCCCGATGTTCTATTTTAGAAGGCATCCCACTGTCAAAGTATAGTTTATCACTCAATAATTGTTATTCTCATGGTTATTTCCATAAATTGTTGGGGATTAATTATTTCCATTATTGTATTTGTATGGAAAGGTCAAATTCTAATTTTTTACTCTTTATTAAAAGTAAAGCCAACTGAATAGTTGTAAAATAAAGCTCAGAGACATTCTACCTCAGTGATATTTTTAGTCATCCAATGGTATGGGACATGTTGAGATATTCTAAGGTTAATGATAACTTGCTGCATCTGACACCCCCTACAACCAAAAATTAAGCATACTACCTAGTAGGTGTGTTATGGTTTGTATCTAGATGTCCCTCCAAGGCCTCATGTACTCATAGGTGGAACTTTTTAGAGGTGGCTGGATCTAGGGTGTATGATGCTGGGATCAAGGATGTAATTTTTATATTGATTCACAGAGGGATGCTAGGATTAAGACTGCCCCACTATGGGTATGAGTGCTACCTGCCCTAAGAGTGGGTAGTCTTGATATGACATAGGGCCAGAAAGGGTTATAGCTTATTACTTGCTGCTTGCTTCCTTGCTACATTTTGGCTTTGCTGCTTTCCTGCCTTCTGCCCCCTGTGAATTGTTTCTCCTCTGCAATGACCCTCTGTCATGCCATTCTGATTTGGAGCCAGTCAACTATGAGCTGAACCTGTACAAACTCAGCTAAATAAACCTTTCCTCCTTTAACTTTGGGTGTTGGGTATTTTGTCTCAGCATTGAGAGAAAAGTAACCAAGATAGAGTCTCTTTGGACTTTGAGGGTAATTTACCACTCATTTGTGTATGATACTTTTATTCTCTCAGAAAGTAACACAGAAAGCTGCTAGTTTTTGTGTGTATGTGTGGTCTAGAAAATTTTAGCACAGGCCTTTCAAATTTTGGAGCAAGTACTTGCTGTCATCTGTAAACTGCTTTCCTTGGCAAGATGCTGGTCATTTGGAAAGACTGAATGCTTGACCATGGAACAACAAATTATCGTGCAACCTGCTCGTCATGTACTGTGGTAGTAAAACTTTTGTTTCTTGCACCCCAAAAATCATGTTCCTGTAGTATAAAGGTCTTAGTTCTGGAAAAGGAATACTTTTATCATGAAACATAAACACGATTCCACTGAATGTTCAAAGTTATGACTGCTACACGGACTCTTTTGGCTTTTTATGCTTCTGAGTCAACAAGAAAAGCAAGGAGTTATGGTATTAACTGATATGACCAATCTTTCATATCTGGGAAAACTGAACTACTCTGCAATGGAGGATACAAAGAGTCTATCTGAAATGTAGGAGACCCTTTAGTCTGTCTCTTCATATTATTATATCCTAGGCCAGGCATTCAGCCCTGCGGTACAAGTGCTTGCCTGCTAAGTGCGAGGTTGTGAGTTCTACCCCCAGTACAACGTAGCTAAGGTGCTTGATTAAAGCAAAGGCAATAAAAAATGGTACTAGAAGGTATTTATAAATATTGGCTACAACCGTGGAAACAATTCCAAAAAAACCTTATAATAGTCATGAGTATTTCTTGTGTATGTGTGTATATGCACACGTTGATCAGCTTTCCCATTTCTGGGACAAAGTAAGTACCTGAATTTCACAATTTAAAAAAAGGAAATGGATCATACTTGCAGATCATGGTTGGCTAGTTCTATTGCTGTGGGTGTGAGGAAAGGCAGAGCATCATGGCAAAAAGGGACGGTGGAGCAAAGCGGCTCATTTCATGGCAGTTGTGAAACACAGCACAGGTACAGTGTGCCAGAGAGGAAGAAGTCCAGGGACCAGATGTAGTTCCCATGTTGAAGAATGCTTTAATAATTTCTCAAGTCAATCAGGTTGAAAAGCAAGATTAACCATCACAGTATACCTATAGGTAAGCGAATATATCTGTTTTCTTTCCTCTTCCATTCCCATAATGTAACGAAACTTTACTCACTTGTATCAGTATTAAAGTATTGCTAATTTTACATCATGGTATTTAAGTTATAAGTTTTTAAGAGACAAATAAACAACACTCAAAAGACTTTACCTCCTTTTCAGGGGAAGGGATTTGTCCATTTATATACAAGTTGGTTATATACTAAATGATTTTTGACCTACTTATCGTTTTTGTTTATATAATTTGCTTTAAGGAGATTAGCCCAGGTACCCAGTTGACTATGACTTACAATAATTGTTCTTGTGTGACTACTTGACTGGGCTAAGTCCAAAGAGCTCGTAAAATATTATGTCTAGCTCGTAAAATATTATGTCTGTGTTTGTGAGATTGTTTTTAGGATTAAGGAACATATGAATGAATAAGCTTGGTAAAGATCACCCTCACCAATGTGGGTGGACATCATCCAATCTGTGGAATCCCTGAATTGGACAAAAAGGAGGAAGGGCGAATTTTACTTTCTGATGGAGCTAGGATATCCATCTCATGCACTTGAACATTGGTGCTCCCCGTTGTTGGGTTTGTGGTCTGGACTGGGACTCACACAACTAGCTTGCTTGGTTCTCAGGCCTTTGGATTCAGACTGAAATACACACCCACTTTCCTGGTTCTCTAGGTTACATACATCAGATCATAGTAACTCTTGATCCCTGTAATTGCATAAATGAATTCATAAAATAAATTTCACGTAAGCATGTGCATGTGCACACACATACACACACACCCTTCCTGTTTTTCTGGAGACTTGTACTATAATATTGGAAATATATGTATTACATCTTCAGCCCTCAACCTACCTTTAATATCTGCTGGACTTTAGTTTCTACTGAATGAGTTTGAAATTTCTTCAGAGGCTCCATTCTATATGTGTTAGCAAACTTTAATTTTGACAGGGCAGTCTTCCATTCTTTACCTATGTCACCAATTGAGTCATCAAATGGAGGTTCCACATACTGAACATCATGAATTGATTCTCTTAGTCTTTCTCTTAAGATCTGTGCATACTGGTGAAAGGAAGAGTAGGAGAGTGAGGGATAGGAGGAGCAGAAGGGAGAAAGGGAGAGGGAGAGATAGAGATAGATCACTTTTCAGATTGTACAAGGTAATTTCAGATTAAAGTATCCTGATATAGTGGAGCAAGGCAGACACAAAGCTTGGAAATCTAACAGACTTCTATAAAAATGCAATCACTAAATCCTAGATTTACTCATATCAAATTGGGAAAAGAAAGAAATTTTATTTACACACACATATATATGCAGATACATATATACATATAGAATGTTCACAGAACATCCAAAGGAACTAAAAACAAGAGTAGTCTCCAAAAAGGGCAACCAAATGGCTTGGGATAGGAAGGTAAGGTGAACCATTTATGCTCCTTACACAATATTATCGACCCTCTAAACTTACTTAGCTTATGTTTGAGTAAATAATACCATTATGTGGGTAACAAATTCATACGTCTTAAGTTGACAACAAAAATTTACTGATTTGATATATTCACCAGGCCATATTCTTGGCATGCAATATTGATTATATGACATCCAACATAAAGGAAATGTTTATTTATGACCAAATATGTTCTAAGTAAGTGATTTAACCTCTTATGTTAAAGTGTTGACCCTCATTTTCATAATAGCCAGGAAATCCTTTTTCTTACATAATTGCTTAGCTAGAATTTCAGTTCAATGTTGAGTAAGAATGGTAAAAATTGAAATCTCTGTCTCTTAATATTAGGGGCAACTTTTCAGTCTTTCACCACTAAGCATATTTGCCATGTGTGTTTTTTAATATATGATTTTTATTATGTTGTGGTGTCTTTCTTTTTTAAAATCATAAAATAATGTTTCATGAAAGAAAAAGTATTTGACAAAAAGAATTTTGTCCTTTTTATCCATTCCTCAGTTGATAAGCATTTGGGTTGTTTCCAAGATCTGGCTATTACAAATTGTGCTACTTTAAACATGAATGCACATGTATCATTGTGGTATGTTTTCAGTTCTTCTGGTAAGATACCCAGAAGAGGAAAAGCTACGTCAAATTGAACCTTTAATTCTTTTTGGGGGGAGTGGAATCTGTATACTGATTTCCACAGTGCTTGCACCAGTTTACACTGCCACCAACAGTAAAAAAAGGTTCCTTTTCCTCACAATTCCTCTAGCATTTGTTACTGATTTCTTGATGACAAATATTCTTTCTGGAGTAAGATGGACTCTCTGTTGTTTCAATTTGCATCTCTCAGTTGACCAATGAAGTTGAGCACTTTTTCATATATTTATTTGGCATTTATGTTTCTTCATCTGGAGAGGTGTGTATTCATCTCCGATGCCACTTTTTGGATTGAGTCTTTCAATTTAGGGGACCTGGCTGGGGATTTAGCTCAGTGGCATAAGCGCCTGCCTTGCAAGCGCGTGATTGTGAGCTCAATCCCCTGTACCGATTTAAAAAATTAAACAAAAAGCCAAACAGAACAAATCAATTTGGGGGACCTGATTTTTTTTCAATTCTTTATATGTTCTAAGATATAAGCCCTTTGAGGGACATTCGGCTACAATTTCTCCTCACTGTGTGGATTATCTTTTCACTCTGTTGATGATTTATTTTGTTGTGCAAAAGTTTTTTAATAAGTTGAGATTCCATTTGTTGATTCTTTGTAGTATTTGCCATGTGGTCTGGGTTTTGTTCATGAAGTCTCTACCTATACCTGTGTCTTCAAGATGTGGTCTTTTTATACAATGGAACACTATTCAATCATAAAGAAGGATAAACTTGAAACTTTTATGGTAGGTGGTTGCAACTTGAGACCATACTCATAAGTGAAATAAATCAGACCCACATGTGAAAACATATTGTCTCACTAGTGTGAGGATCTGAACAAGTAAATAAGATCCAAAATGTACACTAGATATTGTGAATACGGAAGAAAACTGTTCAAAAAGAAAGAGAAACTGTGATGGGGAAAGGAGAAAGGAAGGGAATATATATATAATGTTAAAAGTTATACTGCTAGTTTCTCTTAGTTCATTGAAAAAAAAGGCTTGGGCTGGGGATTTAGCTCAGCAGCACAAGTGCCTGCCTGCCAAGCGTGAGGTCAGGAGTTTGATTCCCAGTACCCAAAACAAAACAAAACAAAACAAAAAAGGCTTGTGCTAATACCACTTGGACATTATTTCATGCCTGTATCTTGTACTCTTGAGTACTACTTTGAAGTTAATATGCAATGCATTATTTTTACTGTTATCTTGTTTTGAACCTTTTTTCTTTAAAACAAAAAATGTCAAATGCTTATCAGTAAAGATGACCACGTAGTTTATTGCTTCACTGTTTATGTTGTATATTACACTGATCTGTTGTCACATGTTGAACCATTCTCACATTCCAGGAATACCATTTGACCGTGGCCCATAGTCCTTTGAATGTAATGCTGAATGCTGGTGCTTTGTTGAGCATTTTTGCATCATTACTCATAAGAAATGTTGTTTTGTAAGTTTTCCTGTAGTTTCTTTGACTTTGGTATCAGTAATACTGACCTCATGGAATGAGTTAGAAAAGACTCCCTGTGATTCTACCTTTTGAAAGTGATTGTAGAAACTTGGTTCAATTTCTTCCTTAAATATTTGGTAGAATTCACCAGTGAACTCACTAGGGTCTGGTGTCTTCTCTTTGGAAAGATTATCAAGTATCAATTCAATTCCTAAATTAGTCCTATTTTCTATGAGAAAGAGAGGAGGGAGAGAAAGGGAAGGGGAGAGAGGAGCAAGCACAAGAGAGCAAGAGCACACACTGGGAGAGTGTATTTCAAAGAATTGCTCTATTTCATCTAGGTAATCAACTGTGTGTGCACAGAACTGTTTATAACTTTCAGGATCCTTTTGATGTTCATGGAATCTGTAGTGATAGCCTCACTTGCATTTGATGATTAACTGTTTCCACTCTATTTGTTCTGAATTAGCCTGTCCAGAGACTGTCTTTATTGATCTTTTCTTACAAAAACCACTTTTATCTTGTTGATTTTATCTGATGCCCTACTTTCTCAATTTCATTCATTTCTCATACAATTTTTTTATTTTCTTTTCATTTGCTTGCTTAACATTTATTTTTTTTCTATTTCTTAGAAAGGAAGCTCAAATAATGTTTTTTCTAATATTTGCCTGAATTCAATGCAGTAAGTTTCCAAGAACTGCTTTTGAGTCATTCTACAATTTCTTATAATGTTATTTTCATTTAGCTTAAAATACTTGCTAATTTTTTGAGATGTAGCGCACACTTGTACAGCCGCTGTTGTAGCTTGGCATAACACCATCTTGTGCCCTGTATTTGATCCAGAAGAGTGAAAAATTACTCAGGGTACAAGTTCCATGAGAAAAGCAGAATGAGCTGCACCCAAGAGAAAAATTAATCTGCTCAACAAAAAAGCAGGACACAAGTGTCAACTAAAAATTAATGTAAGATTCTAGCTAAATTGTTTCCAACAGGATGTCTTTTTGTGGTTTTGTTTTAAAAGCTCTGTAACTTTCCAGTTCAGCACCACTCCTTTTGACTCTGAAATGGGTCTACAAGTGGTCATTGAGCTCAGCTAATAAAATTCCAAAGTTATCAATTTGGCTGCTTGGATTCTTATACTGTTGATGAACCCACGTCAGCCCCAAAGTAACCCTTAGTCAACTAACTTGTCTCAAAATTACATCACTACCATTTCTTTATGTATCTGGTTCAGTAAACTCATCAAGAGTATTTTATTCCTCTACAGAGAATCTTTGTAATAATTTTATAAATTAGAAATAGCTTTCACATATCTACTTTTAAGCATCTGGTAACACAAGTTCAAGTGAATTATTTAACTTGCTGATGTGGCATTTCCTTACAGTAAACTTATTTTTGGTCTTACAATAAAATGAGATTGCTCATGAGATGCCATTACTTCAATGTTTACTTAAATACTTTTTGCTCACATACACACATGTATTTATTTATTTGGTACCAGCAATCCAACTCATGACCTCAGGCTTGCCAGGCAGATGCTGTGCCACTGAGCCATATTCCTGGCCCTTTGCTCACATTTAAGGATTTGAAATGAATATCATAGCAAGACTGGTAAGTTTCCATTTTTAGTAATCTGTTTAAAGTTTTGTGATTGTCTACTTTAAGTCACAGTAACTGATCCTAAGAAAAGCGCATTGGAAGGTTGGGAGTACCTTGTGAACTGGGGAGAAAAGCTAAAAGAACTAGAGTCAGAAAGACACATGGGACACTTCATCTTAACACCTACAACTTGAATAAACCTCAAATACTCTACATTATCCCAAAGAAGTACCTAACCTTATTTCGGTTTCATCCTCATGACAAAGTTAAGGCTGCCAATCCCACTGAAATTTTATCTAATGGGATGAGTTAATGCTCTAAAAAATTAATGGAGAATAGGTAAAAGTCAAGAGATTAAAAATCAATAATGCCATCAATTTTTCATGATTTTCTTTTTGCTACTTGGAAGCAATTCTGAAATAGCTTACATCTCCACATATCTGTGTTTTGCTTATTTCAATTATCTTACCAATCGTAAATCTTACAAAACAGGCATAAAAAGAATTCACTACACTAAAGTGGGACAGGAGTCTCACAACACAGGTTTTCATCTCAGCTCTATCATTACGTATTTCTGTGAAAATTACTTTTCATAGTTTCAATAAAAGATCGGAGTCGACTACATTAAAGTTTCTCAAAGTATCACCATGTACCAATATTGATTTTCTAACAATAAAACTGAATAATGGCCTTTTCTATTAACATTAGGCAAGTTAACAATACTTTTAACCTTTTTCTCGCGTATATATTCCTTTCTTTCTCTCTTTCTTTTTGGTACCAGGTATAGAACTCACGACCTCGCGCTTGCCAGGCAGGGGCTTGTGCCGCTGAGCTAAGCCCCTGGCCCTCCCACATATATTCATAAACTAAGGTAACAGCTGATGTTTAAAAACTCCAAACAGCTCAGTGTGCTGTTGGCTTCCCAGTTTTTTTCTCGTATATATACATATATATCTCGTATATATATCTCGTATATACACACTTTTGATTGGTAAAACTGACCCTACATTAATTACTCTTTGTAAAACTACGACCCTGAAAAGTTGAAGAGGATCACGTAAAATGAATTTTCAGTTATTTAACGCAGAGTTCTATGAACGTAAAACCCTTAGACAACGTCTAAAAGGGAAATTAAACCGATGCTCAGAATTTAGTTTCGCAGGTGGAAGCAAGAACAAGCGACGTCTGCCCTCCTGTGCTTTGCGAGTGAGCAGACAACCGAACAGGCTTCTATAAACAGTGTCGCACTCACTGACTCCTTCTCGAACATGCTAGGCTTCCTGTCTTTCTTAAACCCCACTGACTGCGGCTGAAGGCCCTGGGTCGCGGCCGGTTTCTGGCCCCGGCCTCGCTTCTCCATCTTGCTCAGCTTCCCAGTAAGCCGCGAAGACTACTTTCCGTCCACGTCCAAACGCCTTACAGATCTACCGCTAAACCCGTAGTACAGGGGCCATGACGCGCACCGCCGGAAGTGACGCCTTGATCAGCTCACGAACGGAAGTGGTGCGCCGTGCTGTGGGCGGTTCCGAGGCCGGGCGGACCGGGGATGTGACGTCACTTCCGTACGCCCGGACCCGGATGTGATGGAGGTAGGGCGTGCGGGAACTGTTAGGAGGGGAGACGCTGCTCTGCTGACTGAGGTCGCAGGCGGGTTTCGAGGGGGGCGTGTCCTGAGGGTTCTCACAACGGGGGACCGCAGCCATGCAGCACCGCGGTCGGCCATATAGATCGCTTTGGCTGATGTAAATGCAGGGCTCGCTGACCGGTTCGCAGGCGGAGCCAAGGCTGCCCCACGCCAGGACACTACTGCTTTTCCTCCTCGGACGCCTGCGGTCAGGGATGGGGACAGCAGCGCTGGGACCTGGCAGCTCGCCGAAAGCCCTGACGAACGCTGCCCTCACAGTCGTGTCTATCACAGCGGAGACCGAGGCGCGAAGATGCGTGGCGAGGGGCCAGGCTCCCTTGCGGTTCGGGCAGGTGCTCAGAGCAGTGTGCGGGGCACATGGCGCAGGTGGCCACCTTCCGCTTCTTTTGGAGACACGCGGGTTGTCACAGACCTAGAGCCAGCTTATGGAAATGTATGTTGGCAGTAGTCATTCCCCCGAGCTGAAGGTGGTGGAGCTTAGAGTGGGAGCCACTCAGTAAACTACTGTGCGTGGCGTGAAGCATGTGTGTGTGTGGTAGGGTGCCGCAGTACCGTTAAGGTTGGACAGCAATAGTAGGCTGTTTCTACACTCTCACGCCATAAGAATGTTTGTTTCGATAACTGGGATAGTAAAGGGATACCAAAAGTAATAATGCAATATTCATGAAACTCATTGTGCATCTGTGAACTTCTATATTAACAAGTTTGATTCAATGATTTTAAAGTCTTAACATTTGCTTTAAAGCACATAAATTGTCTTCAGTATTTAATTGCAGTGCTTTACTCATGCAACTGCTATGTTATCCAGAAAACTTAACAGCAGTCACACTTCACAGTACATATGTTAAGATATAAGTGTCTTGGTGATTTGAATATATATTATTAATATTCTTTCCTGTAAACTGCCTTTTATGTTTTGTATTTCAGAGTTTAATAGGGGACCCCATTACCACATGTCTTTCTCCCTTCGTATATGATCTGATTTGTAAGCTTGGGTTTGAATGCAAAGAAGCTTGTAATATCAGTAACATTGTAGCTCAAAATGGTGAAGTCTGTTGGAAAACAATCACAAACTGTGTGAGCTATACAGATTCAGGTTTGTACTGTCTTTGTATCCTAAACTTAGTCCAATCTCTTGAAAATACTTTAACCTGTAAAATCCCCCTTTCTAACTATTGCTTTGTTTTTGTTACCATATAATGCAAGCCTAACACAAAAGGAAAAAAGAAATCAGTGTAAAAAGAGAGTTGAGGCCAAAGAAACAGAAAATTCAAGGGATACTGGGCTGAGAAAACTGTAATGGTTGCTCTTAGAGCTCTGAGACAGTTGTCTGCAGAAGTCATGTGAATTATGGGTATAAGATGATTACTTGACCATTTTTTAAAAAAAATTTTTTTCTGGTACCTGGGATCAGACTCATAACCTTGCCCTTCCCAGGCAGCTGCTTATGCCACTGAGCTAAATCCCCAGGCCACTTGACCATTGTAAATGTCTTCAAGCATTGTACTATTTGGGAAAGGGATATGGCCTGATAAATTTAGTAATAGTTCTAACAACTGCAAACAAAATTTCTGTGGCTCACTAATTTCAAGAATTAATAAGATGTGTCTGCAGATATGAAGGTGTGAGTGTAAGATTATCGTTAGCAGCATTGTTTGGTTTGGCTAAGCAGGTCAGTAACTGAGAAACAGCCAAACTTTAAGCATTAGGGTATTGATTCGGTAAGTTATGATAAATACACACAGTGGAGCATTGGGCAACAATAAAAAGAAATGAAGAGACTCATCTGATGGGAATTTTTCCCAGTGAAAAAAAAAATAGAAGCGCATAGGTACATTTGCTTATATGTGTATGAATATTTGTAAATATACACAGGAAATTAATAATGCTAGTAATAGAGTTGGGGGGGATAAGTGGGAGACTTTCACTCTTCTGTGTTTTTCATGATGAACAATATGGATGTTCAACCCCAAACTTACCAAAACAATAAAAACAAACAAAAAATATGTAGTGAAAATATTTTTGCAAATAATGCATTGCCATTAGAAGTCCCATGGTCTAATCATGATGTTAAAAATAGTTACAATGTCAGGTACAGTTATTCCCCTTTATCCTGGGAGCTTTCAGAGGCATCTGTGTCAGTGCATGCCAACATAATACATGTCACTGAACTTGTACATACCGTGTTTTCCCTGTGTGCTCTGCAGTGTTGCCATGTGCTTACACAGTCGTACCACATCTGTCTTTGCATGTTTTATACCCTGGTGCTTCCTTTGCATAGTTCACAACTCTTGTAGTTTGGAGCCACAGTTAAGTAAGAATTACTTGAAAACATGCACCATGTTTCTGTGTGGTAGTTGATCTGGTGAGATGGCTGTTAAATGACTGATGGAGGAGTAGTGTTTACAGTGTGGATGCACCAAACAAAGAATGGGACACTGAAATTTCGTCATGCTACTCAGAACAACACACAGTTTAAAGCAGATGGATTATCCAGTTAGTACTTTTTGTGCTGTTGTTGCCTATATAACTGTAAAGTTCAAGTAAGAGGAGACTGTTATACAGTGTGAGTCTGATTTCATGTGAATTTATATGCAAGTAATGACACTGAATAAAATACTTTGTCCTGTTTGTAAAGTGTGCCGATAATTTATTTTTCTTTTATGGTAAGATCAACATCATGTAATCTATCTCCAATGATGTGTGTTTATCATGTGCTAGCTGATGTTTGATTTTATGGAAGTTTGATGATTAAAGCACTTTTTTCTTTGTTGCTTCACGTATTTTTCGTGTGATACGGAGATGTGCTATTATAATGCTTGTTTTCTCATCTTTTAAGACCGGAGTCTCAATTACTGGGAAAGTGTGAAGCGGCTGGGCCCAGTGTGTGATGCCGTCCATCTGTATTTCCTATCTCTGACCAAGGGGCAGTTTGAAATTCAGTATGCATCGTGGTTCCAGTGGACAAGTTTTCCAGAGGTTTGACTTTTGAAAACCCTTAGAAATAAAAGACTTTGCAGTTACCACTCAGAGACTCATTACTTGCCAGTTGTAAAGAGTTCAGGTCTGCATCCCCGGGTACAGCTCTTAAGGCTTAAAAAGCCTTAAGAGATTGTGAGAAACATTGCTGTGTAAGGTCTCCAAAGCCTGAGCTGAGAAACATGCCCCTTTAAACAAAGGCAGCTTTTGGATTCATAGGTTTAGGAGTTGCAGAGGTAGTGCTTGATGCAAGGATGCTCATTATGGGACAGATCATGAGTATTCCAAAGTACAGGCAAGCTCTGTAGGTGAGATGGTAAGTTAGGAAACCAGAGATGAGGATGCCTAGCTTTTAAAGAGTCAATTGAAGGAAGGATAGGTAGTTTGGGGTCCAATCCAAATCCTTGTTTTGGTTATTTTGCTGTTAATCTCTTTCCCACTTCATTTCACCTGTGAAATGACCACAATAAAGCAGAATTTATAACAAGTCTCATTCTGAAATAAATTGAACTTCCTAGTTTAAAGAAGGGTCATTGCTTCTCCGTTACCTTTTCCTCACTGTAATAAAATACCTGAGTTAACTTACAAGGAGGAAATGTTTCTTTGGGCTCATGGTGCCAGAGGATTCAGCCCATGGTCTTGGCCCTGTTGGTTTTGGGCCTGTGGTGATGCAGAGGCTCAGGATGGAAGCTCATAGCAGAGGAGCTCTGCTTGCCTTGTGGTGGCCAGGAAGCACAGGAAGGAGGAGGGCCTAGATCTCAGTACCCCCTCCAAGGGCGTGACCTCCCTTCTCCAGACCTTTGCTGCTAAAGATCGAGCCACCATCCAGTAGCACCACAGACTGACAAGCATACTTTTAAGCTAATGAGATTATAGAAGAGGATATTTAAGATCCAAACCATAGAATTCTTTTTTCTCTGCTTTTTTGTTTTGTTTTGCACAGAGCTACATCCTCAAACCTTTTTGTTTGTTTGTTTTGAGGCAAAGTCTCAGTAAGTTGCCCAGGTTGGGCTTGAATTTGTGATCTTGCCTCAGCCTCTGAAAGTCCTGGGATTACGGTTGTGTGCCACCAGATCAGCCTGCTGTATTTGTAGCAGCTCTTTTAAATGTTTTATGAGCTGTCTTGTTTTTATCTAACATTAAGAGCCATCCCAAACCATAATGGAAAGTAAGATGTGAGTGAAAATATTTGACTTTTCAGTCACTATTATGCCAGAATTTAATCCATATGCATTTAAAAAAGGAATTTTCAAAGAACTTCTTAGGTATTAAAATGTTTTTCTTGATTTTTTAGGGATTGTAATAGTAGAATTAAAATATTATACCAAAAGTTAAAACAGCGCTTGAAGTATTTAGAAGTTTGAATTTCAAATGAGTAATACTGCTATTTTGAGAAATACTTACCAAGAGTTCTGACATGTGTCTTGCAGCTATTTCCTGAAGTATTTGAGGCCTTGGGAAGCCTGCCCTCTACTGCTGTTTCTCTGAGCTTGATGAAGCTGACCTCGTGTCTGGAGAGAGCTTTGGGTGATGTGAGAACTGTGCTTACCAGCTCATTACATTATTTGGATGAAACTGTCAGTTACCCTTAGATTTCTTCATGTTGATCATTGTTTTCCTACAATAATTTTATGTAGGTTGTCAACCTTTTTTCAATGCTTATGAAATTATAACATTTATTTCTGGATACTTCTCTTATTTGTATAATTGCTTCGAGTGTAATATCCTTACCATTAGTTGGCTTGTTATAGTGTAATTCCTCTATATTTCTTGTTTGAATTTCAGGCATTCTTAATGATTGGGAAAGAATGCCCCTTTCTTTTAAGAGATCTACTTGCATCGGAGGAGCTTGCTCGTGTCTTTGGGCAGCCTGTGGTAAGCTCCTTCATCTAAAACTTACAGAATAGCAGCAGCAACCTGGTGACATTAGCCAGTGCCACCATGTTACCTTTTCCACCTTCCGTTTCAGAATTCCTCGTCTTCCACCCTAAGCCTGACCATGACAGAGTAACCTCTGCAGTCCAGTCAGAGGGACAATTTTAACCATACTACTTAGCTCCATTACATGTTTATAATAGTAATTTAACACACAATAAGTTTTAACTCTTTAAAAGAATAATGTAATGAATTTGTTCTAAAATATTAATGTTCATAACATGGCAGTGTATGCTTCTTGCAACTATTTATACTTACCATGAAAACACTTAGATGTGACAAGAACTGATAGCCAGATACTTCTTCAGTGTTCTAGCAGGCACGTAAACAGGATCTTCTTTCTTTTGTCCCTCCCATTACTGGGGACTGAACTCTGGATCTTTACATTAAGCTACCATCACTGCTCATTTTTAAATTTTGAGATAGGGTCTGTTAAATTACCCAGACTAGGCTTAAATTAGTAATCCCCTATCTCAGCCTCCCAGAGTGCTAAGATTATAGGCCTGCACCACCACCCTGGTGAGAAGCTTAAGACTGGTGGGCAGCTGACTGAGGCGGGCAACTGAAGGCTGGCAAGGATGCCAGGACAGCCTCATGCAGAAAGCTGTGCTGGCCAAACTAGTAAGCACTAGATTCATTATTTAAAGGTGACAAATCATCATCAGCAAACTGTCTGTCTTTTGTTATTATTACTACTTTATGTCAGCCAAAGCCATTGGCTCTGTTAACTCTAAGGGAAAAAGCAAATGGATTTTTAAAATTTTATTTATTTATTTGTTTGTTTGTTTTTTGTCTTTTTGAGACAGAGTCTGTATGTAGTTCAGGCTGGCCTGGAGCTCACTTTGCATCTCAGGCTGGTCTCGAACTCCGGACGATCTTCCTGCTCCAGCCTCCCGAGTGCTGGGATTACAGGTGTGCACCACCACACCTGCAAAAAAGCAAACGTTATTTCAGAATTGCACTGGTTTTTTTCAGCAGTGCAGTAGTTATGTAGCCATTCATGATTTATTGTCTAACTGGGTTAGATGGACGTGCTCAAAGTCTTCATTGGCTCCCCCCGTGGACTCAACCTGCGGAATATCCTGTGGCACGGGTTTGCATCACCTCAAGAGATTCCTCCAAAGTAAGCTGCTGATTTTCTTCTACTGAGCTGCCTATGAGTTTATTTTATCTTCAGTTTCACAAGAGGGAAAGTGTATTTTGTGAAAAGCAAGAGAGATGGTTGGTTTGTTCATTTATGTATGTACATGTATGTATGTGGATTGATTGATTGATTGATTGATTGATACTGCTCTCCCTGAGTCACTAAGATGCATAGGCCGGGCTCAGAGGGCACAGCTCAGGCTGTGGTCCTCTTGCCTCAGCCTCCCAGAATAGTGGGATTACAGACATGCATGTGCCACCATGCCTGGCTAAAAATGAGAGAGTGGGAGGCAGAATTTTCAAGATCAAGTTGTATACTAACTGCAGAGTTACCAGAGTGGGGACAGGGGTTTCAGAGCTGTATACCTCAAAGGCCATTGAGAAGGCATAATGATCCACATACACAGGTGCTGGCTGGTAGAAATCTCAGGAGTTTCTGAGAAATTGTTTTCCCTCCCAACCATTCTAGTTTAATTCATTCATGTATGGAGAATTTTCTGCAATTTGATAGTGAGTTGCTTTCTTAATGTATGTGTATGACTGTTCATTCTTCTAACAGATGTCTCTGATGTTTTCTTCTAGATACTGTTCAATGATGCTGCTGTTGACAGCAGGATTGGGTCAGTTACTTGAGAATTACTGTCAACAAACTAAAGTCACACTGGCTCATCGATCTTTTGTAACTCTTACAAACTTAGAAGATTTAATTGTTTTTCCTGGTAAGTACTACATCTTTCCTCCCTTAAATATCTTTGTGAAGACATTTGTAAAGCTGGTCAGTGGCACCAAGACTTGAACTCTAGCGATGGACTAAAGTGGTCAGATAGCCTTGAGGTCACTTGAGGAACTCATTAAACATGACCCCTTGGGACTCCTCTGGGGACTTTACAGTCATGGCTGTGTGAGTCCTCATCATGGTAGAGCTAGGCTCTGGCGTACTGAAGTCTTAGGGCTGTTTATGGTGCATATTGTTTTTTCTCCTTTGGCCTACTGTCCATTGTATTCACAGTCATGCCTCTAGTACCAGTGTAAAGGGTCTCCTGCATTTTCGGAAAACATATCTCTCTTGGCCATTGTGCCGGGCTGCATGACACTGAGCCCCACCCAGAGTTGTTACCATGTGAGTCACTCTAGAGACGCAGTTGTCCATGCCCCCATTGACGGCTCCCTGACCACAGCACTGTGTCTATAACAGGTGTCTTCCTCTTTGAGCAGTGCTCTGCCTTGGGGTCAGGATTCATCTGCCCGAAGGGGTTGGCTTGCTGCCATTACTCCCCAGCTACATTGAGTGGTGTGATTGTTTCAAAGATACTTGCTTATTTTGCAGATGTTACTTATAAGATACTTTCTGTATTAGAAGAAGTGATGAAGAAATCTACCTTTATTTTAAAAATAATGTTACCATATTGGGAAACTGCACTGATGAAGTTCCAGGCACACCGGTAAGGGATGGGTGGCATGGCAGGGTGGCCGGAAGCCAGGCCTTTCCAGTGCCTTGATTATTCATGTGTTTTTGCTGTTAAGATAGAAGGAAACTTGGGGCTAAGTCAAGAGTAGACCAAACATAAAAGACCTTCATATAATTACTTAAAAGACAGCTTATTACTGTGTTTGAAACATTAGGTGCTATCCTGTTGGTACCATTGATTTCTTTTTTTTTTTTTTTCGGATAGCACTAGGAATTGGAAACAGGGCCTAAGTCACTAAGTTGCCCAGATTAGGACCAAACCTGCAATCCTTCTACTTCAACCTCCCAGAGTGCTGGGATTACAGGTTTGCACTACCATACCTGACTTCAACATTTGCTTTTCGGAATATTTTTTGAGCTTTTTACTAAAAGAGAAATGTTGAGTCCAGAATTAGAGAATCATGAAACACAGTCAAGAAAGCTTGGTCATCATCCACCCTTGTGAGCAAGCCTTGTGTAAGAGCAAAACACGCCTGACATATAGAGACCAAGAGGACAAAGGAATTGGTCTTTGTTCCTTCCCAGGTGACCTCATCCGGGTACATTGATTTTTGTTCCTTGAAAGCCCACTGAAATCTTGGTGTTTTAAGTAGATTTCAAAAGTAATGGAACAAGTTAGTTATATCTTCGATATGTCGTTCTACTGAAGCTACTAAAAATTGTTCATCAAACATTAAAACAATGGAAAATACTTTTGAACTTACTACTCTTACGGAACTGTGAGTGTTTTTGTTTTTGTGTTAGCAAGCAGTGTAATTCCTTTCTTTTGATACCATGTTTGTTGTATCTGGACTGTAGCATAGTCATTGTGATAACCATGTGGTTTTTTATTTTTAAAATATGAAATTTTGCTGAATTTTCCTTCAATTTTGCAGGTTTGCTGACTGCACCATCTTGTTACTGACGCAGCTGGAGGCTGGGCTTAGGAGAGTTTTTGCAACAGTTAACAAATGTCCGGATAGACTCTTGACTGCTGAGGTATACACCCTTCTCTTATCAGTTATGATTGTTGTTGCTATAATAACTTTTTTTGGTACCTAGCTAAAGATTTTAAGAAACACTCATCTCATTGGAGTGAAGTTTTAGCTAAGAACTTTCTTTGGAAGCCTTCACTATCATTTTTTGTGGATTCCTATTACACTGATTTTATAATGTTTTTGTGTCTTATAATTATTATTTGGGGTGTATTTCCATATACTCTTTTAAACTTCATGCTATGAAGTAGTGGCACTTCACTCTCTGTAACCATATCAATGTCCTGTCATTTTAACCCCATGAGGTCCTCATGGCCTCCAGTATTAGTGGCAGCAACTGGACATCTCACCAAGGACCTGAGTGCTGGTGCCTTGTGTAACCTGACACACCAAGGCAGCCCGGGGCTTGACTTTGACCTTACGTGGATGACTCCTGAGCTTCAGTTTCTTGGGAGACAAGGAAAGGAGTACCTTTCAGGGAGTTGTGGGATTTAGAGATGGTTTATATAAAATACAGACTATCGTGCCTGCCATAAGGTTTCCCCACCTCTTCTTCCACATGCACGGAGACACATGGGCACACACAGAGAGCCACAGACACACGCATGGTGCACACATGCATGTGCACATGAGCTGCTGTTTCACAGTCCCCACACGAGTTCTTGACTGAGCCAGGCGTCTCATCCAGTTTGCCAGCTCCTCCCCAGCTTGTAAAACCTCATTTCTAAACCTTTGTACTAGTGATAATTAGATTTTGCTACTAGTGACAGAAAGCACCTAGTACAGTGATGAAGACAGAAGTGCATCTCTGCCTGTCGTGAGTGTGAGCAGACTGAGATGGCAGTGTCCACGCGGCCAGTATTCACACCACCTCTGCCTTAGCAGGCTGTGCCCGCCCAAGCAGATGACTTCTTCCTCATGGCTTCTGCCAGCGCCACCTGCATTCCACCTAGCGGAAAGGGAAGGATGCGTGCCCACACCTGTAGAAAGCTTCCTAGTGGTGGACGTGCTGCTTCTCCTTGACCACAGTTCAGTTGCTGCCAGGGAGGTGGGGGAACGTTTCTACGTGGCCATGTGCCAGCTTCCCGTGGGAGGTTGTGCTGGTCCAGGAGCGGGGCGTGTGTATGAGATGAACACAGCATCTGGTGCACCCTGTTTCTCCAGCTAGTTCAGCTTCTTCATACAAGCTTTCCTCCAAGCTGCTCACTGCATAGTCTCACCATGGAAGAGCTCACACAGTCCTGTGCCAAAAGTTATCACCTTTGTAAGAACAACTAATAAAAGTTTGAGCCTAATGAAAATGAAAATCAGCGTATCAGCAGTTCTCATATACATGTAAAGCAACCCCATTGTGTTTTATAATATTAAATGCCAGGCATCTGCTGAGGTATTACTCCTGACATTTCTTAGCTCTCCAAAGTTAGGTTTATACCTGTTTGCTGAGTATTTTCATGTTTTTCCCTAGCATTTCAAGTCAGCTTTATTTGCAGCAGCTTATTCTCTCCCACAGATATGTTACCAAGTATTCCTGATGTTCTGTCCATCATCTTAGTTTCCACTGACACCAGATTGTAGCTGCATCTGTGCTTTCCCTGGACATCTTGTCCCTTATCTACTCTGACCACATCTGGTCACTTCTCCCAACCAAGAGAAAACATGTAGGATCTCCCGCCTCACAGCTCACTTTGCTCCCCCTGTACTCAGCTGCAGGAATTGTGCTCAGCACCTGGGTGCCATGTGGAATCAGTAGAGTCTGCCGTGTAGTGGTTATTTGACTGCACAGATAAATAACCTGCCTGTTTGCACACAGGTTATAATTGACCAATGAGTACGATGTCTTAGCTCAAGTTTTCATCTAGAAGAAATCATTGAATTTATAGGTTTATACGTATGTGAAGATACTTCATAAATCCCTTAGAAAATGCCATTATTATTTATTGAATACCTTTTGTGGCATACAGTCTCTTCAAACTCCAAGAGAGATGAATTTTAGTAAGACTCGTTAGCATTCTATTACTACAACAAAAGGCTGAGGCAACTGATTAATAAAGAGAAAAGGTTTATTTCTAGCACACAGTTTGAGGTTCCTGTCCGTGATTAGTTGACGCCATTGTTTTGAGGCCTATCTCCTATCTAACTTAGTACCTGTTGGCTACCTTCCACTTCTGACTTCCCCTCATTACTGTCTCCAGCCTTCACCATTCACCATTCTACTCTCAACTTCATGGGTTCAACTGTTTTTTTGTTTTGGTTTGGTTTTTTTGTTTTGTTTTGTCTCTTTAAGACAAGATTTCATTGTGCAGTTCAGGCTGGCCTTGACTCACTTTGGAACCCAGCCTGACCTTGAACTTGAGGCAATCTTTCTGCCTCAGTCTCTCAATTCCTGGGGTCAACTTTTTTTTCCCTATTCCAAATATGAGTGAGGTCATAAAGTTCTTGTTTTTTTGTGCCTGCCTTATTTCATTTACTGTAATGATCTGAGGTTCTGTCCAAAGTCCTATGACACGATTTCATTCTTTTCTGTGGCTGAACAGTATTCCACTGTATGTATGTATGTATGTATGTATGTATATATATATATATATATACACACACATACACATTGTTGACAAATTTTTCCCCATTTCTAAGCTGTTATGACTAGTGCTGCAATAAATATGGGGATGCAGAGATCTCTTTTACTTAGCAAATCAGTTTCATTTCCTTTGGATCTATATCCAGGAGTGAGATTGCTGGATTGTATGACATTTCATTTTTAATTTTTTCAAGAAGTTCTGTACTGTTTTCCTGAATGGCTGTGCTAATTTACATTTCTGCCAGCTCTGGTTACCTTGCATCTTTTTGATAGGAGCTGTCCTGTTGAGTCAGATGACACATCACTGTGGTTTCAATTTGCATTTCTATTATGCTTTAGTGGTACCAAACGTTTCTTCATGCACTTGTTGAGCGCTTTTGTGAAATGTCTATTGTCCATTTTTAAATCGTGTTTTTAAATTTCTTTTGTTTTTCTTTTGAATTTTTTTTTTTTTTTAGTTCCATCTATATTCTAGCAGTAACCCTAGTCAGATGCATAGTTTGAAATTGTTTCCTTCCACCCTGTAGCCTGTCTCTGTACTTGGTTGTTTCCTTTGTTGTGCAGAAGCTTTTGAGTTTCATATAATCCTTTTTGTTTGTGTTTGCTTTTGTTTCCTGTGCTGTGGGGTCTTGACCAAAAACCCTTGCCAGTTCCAATGGCCTGAGATATTTCCCTTATGTTTTCTTCTACTGTTTCCATGTCTTACATTTGAATCTATAAGCGATTTTTAGTTGACTTTTACAAACAGAAAGAGAAGTGTTTCATTCTTCTGCATGTGGATTTCTAAGTTTCTCAGGCTTTCTGACATTTATGGGCTTACAGGAGGCGACAAAGAAGACGTTTATGCTAATTTTACAAAAATAAATAGCAAGTAACTTGTATAATTTATGGAGATAAATGAAAAATTTAGCTTTTGAGAAAGTGGTGATATTTTGCAGGCAATTAGGATACAACCCAGGAAAAATTTTAGAGCCAGCAATACTTTTTTGAGACCTACAGATACCAATCTTAAAGTCATCTTTATAGTAATAAACATTAAAGAACATCGGACAGTACAACTTGAACATCCCCAGTCCAAAAATCCAAAATCTTTGCTCTAAAATCTAAAACTTTTTGAGTGTTGAGAAGATCCCACAAGTGAAAATCTTCATAGCTTATCTCGTGTCATGGGTACAGTCAACACAAATACACTAATGATGTGTATCAAGTCACCTACTAGTATATAAGGTGTACATGAAACATAAATGAGTTTCACGTTTGGACTTCAGTTCCAGCCATAAGAGATTTATAAATCTCTTTTTTTCTGTGGAACTATACCCAAATCAAAAAACCCATAATCTGAAACACTTCCACTCCCAAACATTTTAGGTAAGGAACAGTCAACGTGAGTTACATGGAAAATATGTCATTAAGCAACAATAAGAAAATATTTCTTAGGTACTGGATTACATAAAATACTTAATTGTCACACTGTGTAAGTATCACTGCTTTCTCCCAGAAGCCTTGGGAGGCAGCCTTATTCAGGCCCTCACCTGGTGAGAAAACTTAAGTCAGTGGAATTGAATAGTTGCCCGAGGTCTCACTTCTGAAGGTGATGAGGTTGGGATCACTGCTCTGAGGAGCCTGGAATCTGTGCTTGAATTTGGGCTGATCGTACCAAGATGCAGGTAAGCAGAAAACACTAAGTTATACGTGCTCCTGTGCACATACCAGCCATCAGTGGATACTGTGTTTGTGTGGGCAGTGATTTGCAAATGTCTGGATCATAAACCTTAGAAGTGACTGAGCTAAAAGACATGTAAAAACAGTGTTGTAACATTCCTTGACTGTCAGATTAAATGAATTTTTATGTGGGGTGTGTGTGGTGCTGGAGGTTTAACACAGGCATTGTACATGCTAGACAAGCATTATACTACTAACCCATAACTCCAACCTTTGTCTTTTATAATGTATTTCTTTTCCCCAAAATGTTGTTAGATGAAAGTTCATTTTCCCCAAAGGTGGAGGAGGGCCCAGCCCGAAGGGAGGAGGGCGTGGCCTTACAAAGCCTCTGCTTCACACAGACAGGAGCAGTATTTCTTGTGGTTTCCAGACATGGACCGCCAGTTCCCTTCCTTGGAGGAAGGGACAGTAACAGAGTTGATTCACTAGGCAAAGGCACCACCAGCTTTGTGGCTGTGAGACTTTGTCCCTGCTTTGAATGATGTCACTCTACAGCATTTTGCTTTAATTATTTCTTTTTATTTTTTTCCCTTTTCTGCAGTCAACGACCCTTTATACCACCTTTGATGAAGTGAGTATACTTACAAGGCAACTGAAGATAAAACATTGTCTCCTTTTAAAATACTAATTAGAACACAAATTTATTGTGTAAATTTACAGGAAAACATTGATAGTAATACAAGCAAAAAAATGTTTAAATATACTTTCAGGTTAATTTTGAGATTTGATACTCTACTTTCTAAAGTTGTACAAAACTGAAAAGTTGGAAAACATCAAAGATACTGACATTTTTGGCTATACTTAGAGATGTACATTTTAGGTTTAGGATCAGTGTTGATTATGTTTGCATGTGACATACACCTCAGATATTGCTGTTTGCTTACAGTGTTGCTGATATTTTTAATCTGCACATTGGGTGTGTGTGTGATTCTAAAGTAAAAACCCAGAAGAGAAGAATTAGGATTGAGAATATATTGTATCGCCCATAGAGTGTAGAGGCTTCTGAATGCGCTCTTGTGCAATAATTAATTGTCTGGTGCTGAGCAGTGACAGACAGATAGGCAGGAAAGCCAGGGCCAAGGCTGCGATGGAGCTTTGGGCACTCGGGTCACTTTGCCTTTACAATGACTGTGAGACTCTTCAGTGACTGCTGTGGAGCATTAAAAATGCACCTGCCTGCCTGCAGGTTTATTCCATTAGTAAATGACTTACCTGGTGATAGCAGGATTAAATTGCATAAGTAGTTAAATAAATCCACATTGGGTTAGTGTGTGGGATTGGGGCAGGACAGCTACAAAGTCAGTCCCAAGTGCTGACAGTTTTGAGATAGTGCATAGGGAAGTCTCACACACAAACACACGCAGTGCACCCTGTTCAGTCAGAGGATGGGCTGTGTTCAGATAACACATTATGTTGGTTACAAGCAAATTAAAATGAAACATGAGCAGTCTTAAAGTCATAACAGCCACCACTCAGAAAAACTTTGTAGCCAGGATAGTAGCTTTAAGAACATGTGTATTTTACCTTTGTGTGTGTGTGTAAGACGTGTTGGCTGTGTGTGTGTCGGTTTAACAGTGTATTTATTTTGGTGTTCTAGATACTGGCAAAAGACTTGACTGATGGCCAGATCAACCAGCTACCTCTTTTCCTTGGAGAGCCTGCTATGGTAAAGCACAGAGTACTTCCCAGGCTAGTATTGTCATGCTTATGAACGTATTTGCGCTTCTCCAGAGTGGAATTAACATGGGCACGTGCTCAGGAGCAGTCTCGGGCCACTGCTGGGCTCTCAGCCTAGTCCCCTGCCACAGAGCTGGCTGCACTATGACTCATCTGGGGCCCTATTCCTGATGCTGGGTATTCAGCTCCTGTTTTAAGCCCTGGCGACTTAGCTGCTTATTCCTGACCTCTGTGTGCGTTTGTTGCTTGTATGTGTAGAAGGCCTCTGTTCAGACAAACGAGAGGAGCCCTTCCTGGCTTGCACTGGGAAAGTTTGTTTCCAGACATGGACAGCCAGGTCATTTCCTTGGAGGAGGGCGAGAGTAACAGCAGTGGTGTCACTGGGCACGGGCACCTCCCAGGCAGCTCTCAAGTCCATCCTGCCTGGTGCTTGGAGGGAACGGGCTCACTGTCCCGGGCTCCCCCAGATGTGCCAGGTGCCACCCTGCTCTGAGTTTTCTCCTTCCCCTTCTCGCTGCCTGGAACAGTAACGAAACCTTTTCTTTCCATTTTCTAAAAGGAATTCCTCTGGGATTTCCTGAACTGTCAGGAGGGTCCCCGTATACGTGACCGGTTAAGCCATGGGGAGATCAACTTACCTGAGTTTCCCAAGGATGCAGCAAGTCAGCTGCTTGCATTTTCCCTTGGACTATTACTAAGATTCTCCGATGCAGCGGTGCGCTCATCTGCCAAGGTAAGGCGTGGGGAGACAGCCGAGGCTGGAAGCCATTGTCATTCAGTGATAGAACCTAGTTTATTTCTCAGGTGTCATTAACTCTTCGTCATCTTCTGTTTGCATTATGGTATCCTTCTACCAGCCCAGATCTTTGCGACTTGATCGCGTGTGTATCAATCAGAACCACTGAAAAATAATTTAATTCACTTACATACACATGTGCCTTTGATTTGAACAGCAGAATGGTTTTGAAAAGCAAAGAACAAATTGTAAAACATAATTAAAACATTGGGAAATTTTTATGGTGTCTGTTAAATTGGTGGGGTGGGATATTGTATCAGTTGATTGTAGTTCCTTTGTTATTTTAATTTACATCAGAAAATTTGCTATTGATGTGCTGCTTTCCAGATTATACATGTGACAGTTATTTTTAGAATGGCTTAAAAGTTTCTATAAGACAGAAAAATTAGTATGAAATTTGAAAGCCATCAGGAACACTACCTCCAGAAGTCACGAGTGTTCCCAGCTTGGGCGTCTGTACACTGTGCCTTCCCCAGAGCTTCCCAGACTGGGTCACTGGAGCGTGAGTTCTGTGCCCTCCACGTTTTTATTCAGCACAGCTATGGCTTTGTTCTGCCTTGTTCTTTCGTCAGCTGTCACTGCACTTCACCCACAGAGCACTGTGTATCAGTCCTTTGTAGGTGAACGAGTTATGATTTTCCCTCCCATGGAAAATTCTTAATTATGGTACTGAAGTGGACACGTCTGTCCGTGGAGTCCTTGTGTTAGTAAATTTGTAAAGTAAGGTTCTGAGGCCAAGTATATCGGTAAGATCTTGTTTTCCTTTTCATTTCTTTGTAATATTTTGATCCTTTTATTTAGTAGATGTCTGTAATTCTTTTATTAATAGACTGTCAATGTCTTTTGCTCTATTTTGTTAAGACTTATTTATGTATTTTATCATTTGTAGTAGTTTTTGTATTTTGAGACAGGGTCTTGCCTTGTAGTTCAGGCTGCCCTTGAGCTGACTATGTAGTCCAGGCTGGCCTCAAAAGGGTGGCAACCCTCCTGCCTCAGCCTCCCAAGTGCTGGGATTATAGGTATGTGTCACTATGCCCCACAAGATTTATCTTTTTTCAGTGGTTTATTTTCATATATTGCTTAAAACTTTTTGTTCTTTTTTCTCTTTGGCTTCTGTATTTGCTGTCATTCTTAAAAGCTTTTTTACTTTCAAAATTATGAATATATTTATATATCCCCTAGTATTTTTACCATTTCTTTTTTTTTCATTTATGTATTTTGATCCAAGGAGATTTAGTTCATTTTGGAGGTGAGGCAGAGAAGCTAGCTTTACCTTTCTTTTAAACTTTATGAATAACAAGCAAGATGGCTGCACTTCATGTGGGAACCGTCTGTAGTTCCCATGCCCTAGGCTCCGTCCTGGACCCCTTGCTGAAAGCTCTCATCTTCACTGGAGCTTTGGAGTATGGTGTAGGACCTGCTGAGTTAGTATCCCACAGCTCTCACCATCTCAGATATTTCCTGCCTGTTCTGTGGTTGTTTTGTTACTATTTCGTTTGAAGTGAGCAGCTGAAATAAACATGACACCCAGAAGGCAAACACCACGCCGTGGTCTCTGGGTGCACTAGCGGAGGGATCCAGTGGGTGCACCGTGCGGAGACCCCTGAGAGGTGCAGTATCTCCTGTGCCCTGCCCGGCCCCATTGAGGTGCACTCCCTCAGGCCACAGCCTGCCTCTCCGTTTTCACATCCCTCATTCAGCCCTCTGTCTTACAAGAATGTCCCAGGCCTGTTACTCTGTCACTCTGCGCTACCCCTGGAGAAACCATCTTCACTGCCCCGAAGTGCCACTGGCTGTGAGTCTCCTGCCTCCTCCAGTGACGCTTCGTTCTCTGCTCAGCACGGCAGCCGGGTCCTTTTTCACATGTCTTGCCCTTCTTTAACTACAGGCCGTTAGGTGGCATCTCACAACACAGTCAGGTGCTTGGCAGGGAGCTGCAGGCTGGCAGTGTCCCCACCAGCTCATTGCTGGCTTGTGCTCAACACCGTGTGCCCTGTGGGGATGTCCCCTAAGAATACTGCATGCCCACCACTCTCAGCTGTGGTCTGTCTGTGGGAACACAAGGTCAGCAGTGACCCGAGAAGTTAACTTCTCACCACTGTCGTTTGTTTTGGACTATTGCCGACTATCTATTCTCTTTTCTACTGATTTTCCTTTGTCTGTTTGGATTTTCCGATTATATAGTTATATCAGCTCCAGAAAATGTTATCTTTATTCTTTTTAAAGTACATATACAGCGTTTAGCAGTTAAGTGTGTTAGCCATGTAATTCCCTTTCAGTTGTATTGATTTAAAATTAGTTGTATTGCACTTAAAATTTTTGCAGTTTGAAATCTTTATGCATTTATACTTTTCTTGCCCTTGGGACAGAGGTGGATGTGAGCTTCACAATTTATCACTGCCACTAGATTCCACTTAAAAGTCATTAAACATTCCTTGTTTAATGACCAAATTCAATTCCTGTAACTGGGTCATTGAATGAAGTGGTTGGTAAGTGAGGAATTGGAACTGTATAGAGTATACACATGACAATATTCAGAACAAAGAATGGTCAAAGCAGGCTCTAATTTGATGACTTTACTTTTATTGACATAACTTTTTTTTTTTCCTTCTTTTTTAGTTTTGCTGCAATCATCAAAATAGGCTGGACCCAGTAGTCAAATCACAGCTGATCCAGGAATCAAATTCACAGCCTTGTGCTTGCCAGGCAGGTGCTTATGCCACAGAGCTAAATCCCCAGCCCATAACTCTTCCATGCAGTACCATAATGTATAATAGAATATAAAGCTACAGTCTGTACTATGTAGTGCAATCAGCAAAACTTACAGTACTGCATAAACAAGGTGCACTGCACCAAAAAGACATTGAGGCTGTATGTACAAGATGTACAGAACTGTACCCAAAAGAAAGATGGGCTGTAAATCAACCGAAGGGCCAGATTGGAAGCCCAAAGAGTTGTTAAACTGGTCAGTCGTTAAACTGTGAATATCTGCGTTGGCTGTAATTTGACGGCTGGCTCCAGCATATTTTGATGATGTTTCACTGCAGTGTAACTGAAAAAGGAGAAATTCAGATTGTAAATTATTAGTAATTCAACAGAAGAAGACAAGCCTGACCAGAAACTGTGACGCTGTTTATTTTTTCCTGACTAGGAGGATGCAGCAGTGAGGCAGCTGCTCAGCCTGGCTGAAGGCTACCATTCTCGCTGCCATCCCGTCTTTCGGCTTAAAAAGCAGGTACGTTGGGCTTTTAGTTTTCAGCACCATCCACGTGTAGCGCCATGTTTTCCCCTGGCCAAGGCCACCGAGTCACTCCCTGGGCAGCCCCAGCTGCGTGACTCCCTAAAGTAGCTGCTGATTTTTGGAGCCCTTACATACAACGTGGCAGACATTGACAGCTTGCAGGAGGTAGTGAAAAGAAGGGTCAGTGCCCTCCAAAGCCTGAGGTTAAATGTGTGCAGATGGAAGCCAGATTCTATGAGGAAGTTGTGATCCTGGAAGGAAGTGTACTGTTCTCTGTCAACCGTATTAATAAGTGATTTGAGATCATTAATGCAGTTTATGACCCAGTGGAAGAACAGCATGCATGGGGACCAGATGAGAAAGATGAAATTTCAGAGGAGCTGAAAGAAAAGGCCAAAACTGAAGATGAGAAAAACAACGAAGAAAAAGGAGATCCTAAAGGAACTCCTAAACTTTGGCTGACTAATTCTAAGAATGTTGACTTACCCAGTGAGGTGCTTCAGGAATGGTGAACCTACTCTGAAGCATTTGAAGGACATGAAAGTGAAGTTCTCAGATGCTGGCCGGCCTGAGAGATTTACCTCAGGATTTCACTGTGACCCCAGTGAACATTTCACAAATGAAGTACTGACAGAGACATATAGGTGAGATCTGAACCAAATGATCCTGATCCTTTTCATATGATGGACCAGAAATTATGGACTGACTGTACAGGGTGCCAAACGATCAGAAAAAAGGAGATAGTGTCACTTTGGAAACGGTTAAAAAGAAGCAGAAACATAAGGGACACGGGACAGTTCGCACTGGGACTAGCACCGTTTCCAGCGACGCTTTAGTTTTGTGCTCCTGCAGTGCCTGAGTGCTGAGAGAGACGATGGTGCTGAAGCCGTCCTGGCTGCAGACTTCAGAATTGGTTGCGTTTTACTTGCGCGGATAATGCCAGGGTCAATCTTGTAACTCCCCGGAGAAGCTGCTGAGGCTGATGGTGGTGAGGAAGCGGATGAGGATGCGGGGGAAAGGAGATGAGGGCAGTGATGCAGACCGTGACTCAGACCCCAGCAGAGAGCAGGCAGCAGTGAAGCAGGTGTCTGTGCCTTGGGAATGACCTGCTCTGGTCCACCTTCTGCCTTCCTGGAAAGGAAGACTTTACAGCATTTGATGCATCTATTTCATGCTTTTAGGTCGGTTATCTGCTTGGTTTTGCAGTGTAAAATTAAAATATCAAATTAAAAAACAAAAAGCCAAATACGCTGTGACCGGTTGCAGAGAGTGGGCTGGCGTGTGTCAAACTGCCCCTCTGCAGAGGCATCTGAAGTGCCAGACACTTGTCCAAGCATTCTGACACAGCAAGGTCGCCTGCTGTGTGACCTTGGTCAGGTGGCTCTGTCTCTCTGAGCCTCTGTGACTTAGGTTTTACTATCTAAGTTTAGCCTCACCAGCTGTTTCTGGTATGAAGCAGAGTGTAGGCAGCGTGTCACAGCGCCCCGGCTGGTAGCCTGTCCTCTATCCAGGGCTGGGAGCAGTTGGTCAGTGGGAAGAACAATTGCTTTCTCCTCCACTGTATAAGACTAGCTCTTGTTAGCTCACACATTCGAACAAAAACCAAGCTTCATAAAATTTCTGCCAGGAACTTCTGTTTGGGAATTGGCTGAGGTGCTTTATTCTGCATGTGGCAGGAAGTGAAGGCTACAGCGGAACAGGAAAGGCTCCGTCCCCAAGGCTGTCAGACCCAGGATGGCCTTTCATGTGCACATGTGCCGTGAGCGTGCCCTCCTCCAGGCAGCCAAGCCGTCGGCTCAATGGCTACAGAAAGTGGTGGCTCCAGCAGGCGGAGGTGCCACTGACAGAGTCCGTGAGGGACATGGCCGTGAGTGGAGGTGTCAGTGGGGAAGCAGGAAGGACGAGCATCCTGCTGCTTGTAAGGCAGGGATACAGCCAGAGTGGGGCGAGCAGGTTCCAGTGTGGGACAGGCCTGTGGGCTGTGTCGTTTGGATATCGCTATATCACTGGACTCATGACCAACATTCCCTATCATGATTTTGTGCTTTGCAAAAAGTCAGTGCAAGGATAGAACTTCCTTCGGGGACCAGTGTTTAGACACAGCCAAATGAAGAGGAAAGCCTCCAGTCAGAATGTACTTGGTCTCCTGGATGTGGGTCCCCAATTCTAGACCCCCCTATATTCCATGCTGTCCTCTCCCAAACCCGAGCTGTCTCTCCTACCAGGCTCCCTGGGGTTCTTTTCTGAAGCCTAAGTGTCCCTCGTTCCCTGCATTCCTTTTCCAAGGCCCAGGTGTCCCTCCTGTTCTCCACGGTGTCTTTGTGGCTGCAAATAATCCCATGCTTTCTCTGGTTATCTCTGGTTATTGCATAACCAGTTATCCATTAAGAGGTGTCAATAGCTACCATTTAATTTTTCTCATCGTGGGTCAGAAGTTTGATGGGATTCTGCCAAGAGATCTGTCACATGGGCTTTAGCTGGTGTGATGGGCTGTGGTCCCTCAGCTCTGCTGGGCAGGTTCCCGTCCGTAAAAGTTGGAAGCTGATCTGAGGCTTGTGGGGTCAAGGACTCTGCCAGAGTTGCACGGGCCAGACAGCCGGGGTGGGGGGCGTGTAAGGGGCACCTCTGTTCTCTTGGTCACAATTCCAGTTGAGGGGAGAACCTGGTCCCACTTCTCAGATGAGAGTGAGAAGGGTTTCTGGCCATATTCACAGCCACCCAGAGGTTACCTGGAGAGTGGTCTCTTGTTGTTTGAGCAACTCTCTCTCATAGGAACACACTGAGTTCCTGAGCCACAGCGCCTGGATTTTAAATGCAGTAGAACCTACAAGAATTTTACAGATAATACTTTCTGGACAGTATTGTAGCATCTATCACAGTTGGGAGTGTCTTTTCTAGGCTATTAGTGTAAACTCTTTAAAAGTAGCTCGGTGTCTTCTCCCAGGTGCTGAGCTGTGAGGAGAGCATCAGGATGTGGCCTCTGCGGCCTTTGCCAGAAGAACCCTGTCAGGACGCAGCCAGGTGCGTTGTCTTGGGTTGTGCAGAAGAGCTCCTCTGCTGGAGGGCTTCTGGAGGCCAAAGGGAAAGGGGTTGCTGGGCCTGTGGGCTGCAGCCCTTCTGACTGTGACCTGCAGGCACAGCACAACCTCAGGGCTTGGGGGAGGATCGCAGCATCCACAGAGGACTGCAGGAGAGAATAGAGGAGTCTGCAAGGCGTGGTGACACGTGTCTGTGATTCCAGCCACTTGGGAGGTTAGAGGATTGCAAGTTCAAGGCCAGCTTGGACAATTTAGTGAGACCTTGTCTGAAAAAGGGAAGCGATATGGAGCACTTGCCTCCATATCTGAGTCCCTGGGTTCCTTCCCCAGAACCGCCAAAACCAAACCAAAACAAAAAGCCAGAAAACAAACCACAGAGGACTCTGGAACGCAGGAGGAAAGTGGGGAGAGGTACAAAGTTTGAGATCATAGTGTGGCAGACATACTTAATTTGATGGGAGTAGATTTCCGGTGGTTTGCAGATTACCTTTTGTCTGCATAGGACATGACATGTTGTACTGTTTATTTGTACCACTCTGTGAGGCTGTCTGTTTTCATTTTATATTTGGGGAAGCTGAATTTCAATTGCTTGTTGAACCCTGGAGTTAAGTGCATAGGCACTAATGTGGACATTTTATTATTACTGTGTGTCTTTAAATAGTCTATGTTTTTCAGGTTGGAAGATCCTGAAACAAATGCCTGCTACTCTTTAATTACAAAAATTTTGCATGAGCTCTGTCACCATGTACCTGAGAATCATCGTGTTCCTAGTATCTTTGATGACCCTGCTGAGGAGCGAGTGCAAGATAGGTGACAGTTTTAAACCTCATTAGGCAGATAAGGGTAGAAAGTTTAGCTGGTTTCTGTTTTAAATTTCAGAAGCTTGGGGCAGCATTGGGACTCCAGTGTGAGTGCCCGAAGCAGAGCTGTCAGATAAGGCTTGGCTATTGTGCAGACGCTGGTGCATATGAGGAGGTCACAAATTCTGCAGTGCGGTGTCACTGTGTAACACTCGCTGTGCACCAGCACCCATCCCTGGGCCATGCCCAGAGGTGCTTGGGCAAGCCCATCTCGGTGTCAGTCTAGCAGCCATGCTCTCAGGATGGGACATGTCCGCTAAGAGTCTTGCTGTCACTTGCAGGTGGTCCCTGCTGCTTGGTGCACTCTGCAGCACGCGTGTCTCCGTGCTCTTTTGTCCCAGAGCCGTGCTAGAAGTGCTGGTTGTGCTCCGCAGCATCGCCTCCCACTGCCAGGCCGTGTCCAGCCAGGTGGTCACCTCCTTGCAGCTGAGGCATCAGCAGTGGGAGGAGAGGACACTGCGATCCCGGCAGCGGCGGAACTACCTGAGCATGCGGGTCAGGTGCGGCTGGGGCAGGTGTGGGAGGCAGCTGGATGCAGTTCTGGTCTTCACTTGATGCTTTCTCATGCAGTATGTGCTTTTTATAATAATGTCTGTGAGTCTGGTACACAGAAGTATGTGTTCCGTCAACCCAGATGTCTGTGTGGATCTGGAGTCTGGCAGCGTGTTAACTTAACTTGTCAACTTTATGACTTCTTCCCTTGAGCATATATTTGGGATAGTGCTGCACTCCTAAGAAAAGACCATTTTGGAAAATTTCTAGAGTTTGGGTTGAGTGGGTAGGTGTTCCCCATGCTAATAATAGGAATTGGGGGTTGCTTTTGGAGAGTGCTTGGTTCACACTCCTGTAGTTGGTAAGACCGTGCTATTAATGTTACTTCCTACCAAAACGAGTATTTTTAAACATCTTTACTGATTTTAAGGGAAAAGAAATCTGAGTTTTTAAGTTAGGCTTTGTTTGAGTCAGGAGGCTCTTTCATGTTGCAGCCATTCATTTGTCTCTTGTAAAAATTCTTTACTGAGCTTGAGGCAGTGAGAAATGTGCCGATGACCAAGAATGTGAGGCCGGAGCGCTGTACGGGCACCACCGGTGGGCTGTGCAGGGTGGGGCTGTGGAGGCTCGAACCAGACAAGGTGCCTGGCGGGGCTGTGGGACCCAGTGCCCCAGGGGTGCAGGCTGAGGGAGGATGGCCTCCGCCAGGTACTGCAGACTGGCCTGAAGGAGGTACGGGGCTCACAGCGTCTGGAAAACCATCTTCTGAGGTGCTTGGACTTTAAGATACTTGAAAAGGATGTTGGGTAGGGGAAAGCTGGTTTTCCTTATGAAAGTGGAAGATATTTATGTTTATGAAATTTTAATTTACTTTTATCCATTTCTAGTATTAGGCTTCTGTCTCCTGTGCTTTACCTGATTTTACTGCTCACTGCATTAGAATTGGTCAACATTCATTTTGTCCATAGAAAAACTACTGACGAACATCAACAGTATCTAAAGTGAGTATGTTCTGTTTGCAAGAAATCATGTTTGAGTAATTTTTAAATAATTTCCACCCCTAACCAACAGCCTTTGGAAATGTTTTTAAATACCACTCCCCACCCCCAATATATGCACAGATTCTGACAGGCTTTAGCTGACCATTGTGTCCTTAGTGCTAGGAAGTTTGTGAACATTTGACACTGACGCCCCCATGGGCACATTTCACAAAATTGGATACGGGTTACATGTGACTCCTCCCAGAGTTCTGCAGTCTGTGCAGACGTGACATGGCACCCAGGCACAGGCTGCTGAGACGAGGAAGTAGTTTCAGGAGCCTAAGGTGCAGTCTGAGCCCCTTTTCTGGCACCAACAACTGTCTTGGGCAGAGGCCACAGAGTAGACCCTGCCGTGTCCAGAAGGCTCAGGGCCAGCCAGCTTTATTGTGTATGACTAACAGCTTCCAGTTTGGGAAGGCTGTCGTGCAGACCTAGGGACCCACAAGTGGATAGCCATGCACTACCCGCTTCGTATGACTCCAGATATTCAGAGCTGAGGCAGCCCCTTGGACAGACCAACCCAAGGAGCACTTCACGCTCAGATGTAGCTGCCGTCGCTGAAGCCTCGCTCCACCTCCTGAAGTTCTTGCTGTCTCTCATTGGTCTGAGCTTGTGACGGTGAATCTTTTAGAGCTTTCAGTGATACAGAGAGTCAGCTGTGGCACATGTGCCAGAGGTTTGCCACCACTGGTCTAAGGTGATGCTTTGCAGGTGGCAGGCATATCCCCACGTACTTCAGATGAGCAGGAAAACATGACTGCAGCATTGGATGGACACAGCCCAGGGAGAGTTCAGGGTGTGTATGCAAGATACACACACTGGCAACCCTGGCCAGGGCTCTCAGCAGGCACTCATGGCATTTGGGCTGGGCCCTCTGCGGTTGGAGTGCCTGCACACTGCAGCACACTAGCCTGGCCGCCACGTATCAATAGCACCCCCTGGTTGTAACAGTCAGTAGTGACTTAGGCATGGCTAGATACCCCGGGGAAAAAATCGTCCACTCCCCCACAGCAAGAACCACTCTCCTAGACTAAGGATTGTGGTTTGTGGTTCGGGGTGTCATTATTTTAACTTTTAAACTTGAAAGATTCCAAGATAAAAATTGGAGGAGTTTATGCTACTCGGGAAACTCTGAGCACTTGGGGAAAGTAAAAATGGCTTTCTTGCTGGTTACTGAATAACAGGCAGTCGCTTTGCTGCATCTTTAAGGAAGAGCTTTCCTCATGGCCCCAGCTGGCTCACAGGGGTGTGGGTGGCTATCAGGCCTCTGTCAGGGGTGAAGGTGTGCGGGGTGGAGGTGTCTCAGCAGGGCAGGCTGTGTGCCTGCATCCACGTGTGGGCCGTGGGCCTGTTCCAGGTCAGACCAGTGCAGAAGGTCCCGAGATCCTTTCTGGAATTACATTCTGTCACTGAAAAGCCTCCAGAGTTGGATTTGAGAGCGTATGTGACAGTGTATTTGCTTTCTATAAACTTCCAGCATCTCATCCAGGTATTGATGACATTTACTGCTCAGCATTTTTATTTTTCCTGTAATTCACATTCTGTTATTTCATCTTGTATATATTTCTTTATCTGACTGCATAGATAAAAATGAAGTCATACTCAACTCTAGGAATAATTCCCAGAGCATTGAGAAGACATTTGAATCGTTATCACATTTTATAATGTATAGACAAGTCATTTTCTCTTTTGTTAACAGATTCTTTAAGTCAGTCTTGCAGTATTCTGAGAACCTCGTGACCTATACCAGACCGGAGAAGAATAAATGGAGAGAAACCATCAGTCTTACCCATGCAGCTTTGATGAAAATTTGGACTTTTACTGAGAAGAAACAAATGTTAATACATTTATCCAAGAAATTCACAAGTAAAGTAATCTTATGAAAACACTTATAAGTCAAGATGTTTGGATTGTAGCAGAAACTAGCTGAAATAGATTTTAGCAGCAATACATTGCATATCTGACAGGAACATGGATTTCAGGGTCAAGCTGTGTTTCTGCAGCTTTCTGATACGCTCTTTCTGAGAACTCATGGCTGGCCTCTGGTAGCCAGAGACAGGTTTTGGCTCCACATCCTTGTGACATAGGTTGGAGGAAAGTTCCAGCTGTTTCTCACCCAGCTGGGTCTGCAGAATGACCTGGCTTCTCTCTTACTGACCAGAGCCAGCTCTTCACAGAAGTCACCGTGGCCAGGGGTTAGGCCAGAACGGCCTCTGGGACAGAGTAGTTGGATTTGGTAGAAGTCAGTGTATTGCGCAGGGATGTGTGATGTACACACATGAGCCAGGTCCTTGGCACACTGTCTCAGGGACACGTGACTACCACACGTGATGCCAGACCCCTCGGTCTGTTACCTCACCTGTGATGCCAGGTCTTCAGTGTGCCGCATTAGGAACCGTTGACTTACACATGATACCAGGTCTTCAGCGCACCACTTCAAGAATACGTACCGCACACAATGCTGGTCTTCAGTTGCAGCACCTCAGGGACAAGTGACACACACGCAATGCCTGATGCTACCTCATGGTCCACACACAAGATGCCATGATCTGTGCACGTGGGTCGGGGCCACATACCCTGTGCACACAAAGGCATGCTTTTTCTCTTCGTCCAGTGACCTAGGCTCCAGTGTGTACTGTTTTGTCCTTGGTGTGTCACAGTCAGAAGAGTGTGATGTCTTTGCTCCATCCGTGTGGTGTAAAACTGTATACATTTGAAAGGATAAGGCTACCGTCTTCACCATGTGATCTTTCTCCCCTTTGTATCTCCTAGCTAAGGTGTGACTTGATTTCTGAGCCATTTGAACATTCTTTTTCCATCACTTCCTCCCATTTTAGCAGCTGATTGTAATCCTTGCCTGAGCCTTATTTGTTAGTTATTAACTGATTTTCTGTTGCTAGTATGAGTGATGCAGCTCTGTCATTTTTCTCTGAAGAAGAGCGATGTTTCCAGCATAATTAGCACATTAATTAGAATGTTTCCTGCCAGAAATAAAGCCTGTCATCCAACACATCTAGTAAACACTAAATGGGTGGCTAGTGGGGGAGGCCAAGTGTTTCGACTTCAGGAGTGAGCTCTGCAGAGCTCACTAGAAGAGAAACCAGCCGAACAGTGTCCTGGTTCATGTGACTGAGTGTGCCACATCCAGGCCCTGAGCCATCACAGGTGCACAGATAAGGCCGCCCCGACTTCTAGACCAGGCAGAACAGCTGCTCGTGTCTAGCCGGGTCTTCAGAGGAAAGTGCGTAGAAGCTGGTCGTGCTGGCACAGGTGTACAATCCCAGCAACTGGGCAGTTTGCATAGCTGGAGCTACACACTGAGATCTTGTGTGGAAGAAAAATGTGACAAGCAAAAGTTACGGGGAAAACTAAGGTTGAAGGCATCTGGGGTTCACCCTCCTGGGCCTGTCCAATGGGGTCCCTCTGTATCTTCCATGAAGTGAGTCCTTTTAGCAAGCCCGCAAGTCTCTGCCACTTGCAGCCAGAAGACGCTGGCTGCCCCAGGAGCCAGCCTGGTGAAGGAAGTGGTAGTGCAAGGTCTACCAAGGAGTCTGGTGAAGCCAGGTGTGGGCAGGTGGCCGGCAGCACAAGGCCCAGGAGCTGGCCGCGCCCCGGAAGGGAGGGTGGCATCACAGCTTGCCAGGTTCACAGGTTACTGACTCCTGGCAGTCCTAAAGTGCCGAAGAAGACATCACCTACCTGGTTAGACCAATGTCGGGATATGGTGAAGCAGTGTTTGGGAATGCGTCTCTATTTCCTCTCAGAGACCAGGAAATACTAGCCATCACCTGACGCTTGTATGTGCTGGGAAGAAAGAAATGACTGATTCATTCTGCCTGAGATAGGCTCTTGTTCCATAGCATACTGTTTTTAAAAGGCAACCCAAGTTGCCTTTGCACACCTTCTGACCTGTCTCAGAATTCTTGCACAATTTTGTGTGAACAGGCTGGTGGGTGAGCAGCTGCCAGCTATGTGTCCTCAGCTCATGTGCCAGCCAAGAATGGCTTCTGGCTCAGCCAGCGAGTGTCTTTGAGCCATGGATCTGAACCCCTGGTGCCTGTCCATACTGCCGTCTGCCCACATCTGTCGCAAGCCCGATGTTGGGGTGTTTGCAGCTGGTGTGTCTGCGTGTTGTCCTCAGCCGTCAGCAGGAATGCATCCAGGTGCCTTGGCCACTGGCTAAACAGAATGCTCGCGAGGGCTCCCTTCTCGTTTTGCTTTTTTAGCAGTTTGGAGAAGAAGCTACTCTAGTGGGCGAGTCTGGATTCTTGGAGCACAGTGCTGCCAAGCCTATTAGCTTAACTTGCTAGGCTCAGTTTGTTCCTGCACTTGCGTTTTCTCTGCTGAGACATGGGGTGGCGATCTTTGTTAAGCAATGCCACGGGTGGGCTTGCAGGAGAGTCTGGGTGGAAGATCAAAGGCTGCTGCTCTGAGGGAAAGTGGCTTCAGGATCCTCCTTGCAGGGAAAACATTGGTTCCTTTCTCCTTCAGCCGCAAATGATAGAACTAAGCATGGGAAAAGCAAACCATTGGTCCAGAACAAGAACCTCACGGCGTCACCCTCCCCTGATAAGTGAGATGGCCTTTCATTTATTTATGGGCTGATGGAAAACGAGGACGAACGTGGTCTGAATCTCTTCCATCTGAGGGAAAGCTGGTGCTGGGGAGGCCTCTGGTGGTCATGCCGGATGAGGGAGGGCCCGGTCATTGTTATCAGATCATTGTCCTATGGGAGGCTCATCCACTTGCTTGGGGGAAAGCCCTTTGTTTAAGAAACCACACTGATCTCCTGCAGAGGGCCAGGCAAGCTGCAGATTGGCTGTGGAAATTGTCTTCTGACCACTTGTCTTCCCAGGGCACATTTCAGTGCATTCACATTTCGGTGTCACTGTAAATCTGCCAGTGCTGCCGCAGAGCAGCAAGCAGGGCCTCCTGCCAGGCATGTGAAGGCCCGTCTGTGTGAGCTTTTATGGGGTGTCAGGAGAAACTTCTTACGTTAGGTAAAAGGGGGTGGCTGTGGTTCGGTTTATAGTCATACTACATAATTTCAGTAAAACTAAATCACTGCACTGCTTAGGGTCCTCGGGCATCCGAGGGAGACATCATAGTCTTGTTCCTCACCTCTGGATTTCCCAGGAACCATGGGTGTTACAGTATCAGTGTAATATAGCATATTACAGTTAGTGTGAAGTCGCTGGAGTCCATTTAAAATACATCTCTGATCACATCTTAAATTTTTCCAAAGAAAGCCCTGAATACATTCAGGAAGCATTTCTGACACGTCATTTAATTGCTTTATAGTAAAAGTATTTTATGTTAAGTTCAAAACAAAGTCATAAAACTAAGACTTACACCAGCGATTATAGTTTGTGAAGCCTGTAAGCACAGACTTACTATAAATATTAAATACCACCCTTTCGGTAAGCTCATTTATTTTCAAAGTACTTTGCAATCCTTAATTGCTCACATCTGTGAATACTTTCTGAGACAGTATTATTAAATCCACTTATGAGGGTAGAAACTTGGGCACTAAAGACCTAGAACTCATCATCTTGCAAAGGAAAAGCAGATGCCAGGCATGCTGGCTTGTCCTTTCCTGAGTCTGCTCTTTGGCAGGGTTCTGCCTGTGCCCACAATGCCCGCCCTCCTACGCATAGTCACACTACCCTCCCTCCCATTTCCTCTGAATCGTGACAATCACGTTGAGGGAATGACAGGCGAGGTGGTCGTCCTGATGTCTTCTGTCTCAGAGGAGTCGAGATCAGCTTCACTTCATAGATGCAGGAGGAGTGGTCTGTGCCAGTGCCCAGCATGCCAAGCTGACCTGGGCTATGGCGCTGAGCTCAGGTCAGTGCCCACCTGCAGTCGGGAGTCTGCTGGGAAGCAGGGCCATGCCAGCCAGGTGCCCAGGTGGTGGGCACAGAACCCAGGTCTCACTGCTCCAACCCGCTGGTGTTTGTGCTTAGTTTTACTTAGGCTTGTGAAGGTAGTTTAGGGGCTTCCTTGTACTTTCCTACACACGGTGTGGAAAGCCCAGGTGGTAACTCCAGGCCGTTGCTCGCCCTGCTTTAACAAATCTTCCCTCCGAGACACTGAGATGGACACTGTTTAGGTGGTCAGAGGGCGGGGAGACTGAGTCTTCTTTCTGCACAGGGCACTGGTCCCTTTCACTGGCCCCACATCTCTCTGGGCTCCAATTCCAGGCTTTCTATCTCAAGACTTGGGGCAGGCACTGGATCCAATTTCTTGTTCTTCTAAGAAGGGTCATACTTGTGTTCCTTATAAATGGGACAAAAGCAAATGACTTTTTCGGCTTGGCCTGAGTGAGGTAGGGGCTGGGGGAGGCTTAGGGTGGCCGATGAAGGAGTGAACAGGACCTTTGCCCTGTGTTTATTCATGATCTACAGCTGCTGCACACAGCAGTAGAGCAGACAGCAAGGTGTGACAGTCACCTTGGGCTCTAAGCCAGCCAGTGCCGAGAAGGCTGCTCCCTCCCACTTTGGTCCTGTGCACGTGGTGCGGAGGAGGCCAGAGTGGTGGGTCGTGCATCTCTCCCTGCAGTGGGCACAGCCCAGCTTCTCTCCTCGGTCCTGCCTGGGCCTGGGAAGCCTTCAGAACACCCCAGGGCCCCCAAGAAGCAGCCTAATAACCCAGTTTGTGACACTGCACACCTTCATTCTGGGCCACTTTTCCACAGCCCATAGGGTCATGCTTACTCTCACTATTTTTACAGAGTAGAGGACTCCCCAGTTCTGGCTGTTGTTTCCCCTGTGTTGTGAACCTGTGAATCTGGGGCACTGAGGAGTCATCCCTGTATCTGACCAGGGTGCTGTTCATGCCCAAGGACTCAGGTGGATGAGCGCCAGAAGTCCAAGGTTAAACTGCGTGATTTTCTAAAATGTTTGTAATGGGGCTGGTTTCCTTCTAACTCCTGTGGGGCTGTGGAGAGGGAGAGATTTCCTTGTCGTCGTCACCTTGTGTTTCCATGGAGCAGCTACACTGCACATACTTCTAGAATCACTGCTTCCTACGCAGCTACCGCCCCTTTATCTCTAATTAGGGCATTGCTATCTCACTGCAGCTGGATCAATGTGCACCGGGCCAGGTAGGTGTCTGTTGTCAAGGTGCCAGTGGCAGCGGGTGAAGGGGACAGTCCCAGGTCCCCACTGCTCCTAGATGCCTATAGAAGCTCCATTCAAAGGACCACAGTGACAACTCTAGGAGACAAAAGGGAGCTTCAGGGTCCTGGTAGCTGCTGGCGGGGGTACAAGCCAGCAAAGCAGGACACCCAGGAGCCAAGATCCCAAAGCCAGTGGCTGTATCTCACAAGAGAGGGAGTTGAGGCCTGGCCCCAAGTAGAGGACAGTGGCAGCAGAGGTACTGATTTGAGAAGCAGGTGAAATGGAGTCAAGGGGACACAGGCAGCAGCGCTGTCACTGTTAGGCAATAAAAGGAGCAGATGTTACCCCAAACATGTTGTCAGAATGAATCCTTACGGTACCCTGAGGAACAGGGTCCATTCTGGGGGACAGATGAACACCATGTTACGGTGAGCAGGGCCCCATATAGATAACTTAGCAATCAGTACAAAGGTATAGGAATCTGGACACCAGGGGACAGGAGCTGACCATCAGGTCAGTGTGGAGCATTTGGAGCCCCTGCCCCGATTAGCAGTTGCCAAAACCCACCGAGTGTGACCTGGCAGTGCCCATATTTTTACTGTCTGACTGCTTTCTGGTTTAAAACTGCTTTGCAGGACTGAGATGCTACAGAAATGAAGGGCAAGTAGAGGAAATAGTTTTCTACCCAGCAAAGCCTGTAGGTTCCACCTCCGTGACCTTGTCCTGCTACACTCAGGAGGTGACTTTGCTCAGATGTGCACCCACGTGTGTGGCCAGCGAACATTCCCGTAAACCATGTGTGTCCAGCTCCTGCTGCCTGGGTTTGCTGTGTGAACACAGCGTCTCCACATGCCCAGCATCACCCTGCACACACGGAGTGGCCTTCAGTGTCCTGGGGACATGGTGCAGAAGAGGGGCTGCCGTGGGAACGGCCAAACATAGGGCTCCAAGGAATTGCTTATGAAGTGGCTGGCAGAGCTGAGTAGTGAGGGCAGGACACAGGTCACAAGGGGATCGTATGTGAGGAAATATACTTTGTAGTGTTTGAGAAGACCATTTCTGTTGACTTAATCTAGTAAGTGCAAACTGCATCATATTGAGGTTACTTAGTTGCCATCCATAATATCAAAATAATTTATCTATGAAGTCAAAGGAAGTCTGTTCATTTGCAAATTAGTATTTATTATTGGAAGCCTTAAGCATGAAAGAAAGTTCTGTTAAGAGGTTTTACTCTCCTAAGTTCAATTTTTTAGATTAAATTGTTAAGTGAGTTATAATTCACATAGCTCAGAAATCAGAACCCATAAATATACATGTTTAATACAAAGTTTGCTTTCTACCCATGTGCTTCTCTGCTGGTTTGTCTATGCTCTCGTATGTGAGAAATTCTTTCTTACTGATGTCTAGGAACTCTTTAGGAATTTTAACATGCCCTATGAAGGACATGTTTTATGCTTGGCTTCTTGTGTGTAGGAGTGCTTCCTAACGCATATATGGAAGTGAATATTTATGCTCACATTTATCCTGTATTTTACATGAACAGCAGTACACGTACTTTGCTACTTTGATTACCATTATACACTGGAGAATCTCATGTGTGAGAAGGATGTTCACTTTTTTAAGGCTGCCAACCATTTCAGTGCCGCACTGTGTGTTTCTTACTGATGAACACTAGTTCTTGTTATAATAATGTCATCCGAGAAGCCTTGTGTCATTTTGCACTCATCTTTAAAATTGACTCTTAGAAGTGACATTGCTGTTTTATAAATATTGCCAAATTATCTCCCATAGGGATTATAAAATTTAGACTTCCAGTGTGTGAGAGTACTTGCTTCTCTGCTGCCTCATCAGCTGAGTATTGTACAAATGTTTTTACTTTGGTCAACCTAATCAGTACTCCTGTTATTAATAAAGTTGGGCATCTATTTTTCCATTGGACCATTTACTCAGATTTTGGCCATTTACTGAATTCTTGATGACTTTCCTTCTTATTGATTTCTAGGAGCTGTTCATATATTGATCTTAAAGGTTTTTCAAGGTCTACCTTGAAAAAGTACAAAAGTACATTGTTCTCAAGGTCTACCTTGATTTCTCAATTTGCTGATGATAGTTTTTAATGTGGAAATTTATATTTTTATGTAGTTGACATAATAAGCTATTTTACTGAACTGTGGTGTCTCCATTCACAAACTTGGTTCTTTCCATGATTCTGGTCTCAAACCAAATTGGATGAGAACTGAATTAAATTCAGTGGTTAGGTTCAGTGTTGAACTTGCAGGGAAATTGGATTTGGTTCTTGTCCAGCTCAGTGTGTGATCATGGAGGGAGCTGAATTTGTAAACCAAGCTACCACTATATTTAGATTTTCAGTTTTAGTTAGAAAAATCTCTTACTTCCAAAGTTGCCAAGCATGATGGCATATAGCTACAATCCCAGCATGTGGGAGGCCGAGGCAAGAGGATCTCTGTCAGTTTGACACTGGTCTGGTCTACATAGTAATTTCACTAGAATACATGACAAGACCCTGTTCCAAAAGGAAAAAAAAAAAGCTCCTGAGTTATAAAGGAACTTGTCCATGATACTTCAGTACTTTATGATTTTATTTTTAACATTTAAATATTTTATCCATTTAGAATTAATTTTGTAAAAAAATGGGTACATTTTCTTATTTTTGGTGACTAGCTGCTCATTGCCTTAATGACATTTCTCATATCGTCACTGATAATTTTAGATATCACTTTTATTGTATACTAATTTTCCATATACCTTTGTTTAATGTGTGTACTTATTATGCTTCTTGGTTGCTGTATGTCTACACTTCTCCAGTAAAAAAGTTTAAATTATTGAAACTGTTATGATTTAAGAACTAGTGGGTTCTTTCCTCCTCTTTACTCTTTCTTTTCATAATTTTTTTTTTTTTTGGAGACAGGGTTTTGCTATGTAGTCCAGGCCTTGAACTCACTATGTAGCCTAGGGTGTTCTTAAACTTGTAGCAATCTTCCTGCTTCAGCCTTCTGAGTGCTGGGACTGCAGGCATGTGCCCCATGTCTGGCAATTTTACTGTTTTGTTTGCTTCTTTTTCTTCTAGAACTTTAGAATTTATATCAGTGAGCTTGATCCCAGCAGGAAAAATGAAAATAAAATACAAAGATCCAGAAAATCACCAATCCATATTAATTTTTGTTTAGGTTCATTAATTTATAAAATACAACACAGAGAAATAACATTCTTTGGTTTTGAGTCTATTTATTCAAGAGTTTCAGAGTCTACATTTGCTCACGTTTTCATATATGAATTTTTGAAGATATTTAAAAATGTTTCTCAAATAGATCTTAACTTTCTTGTTAAATTTATAAGAACTGTTGTTTTTCTTTTTGGTGCTAACTAAATGTGGGGTAATCTAAAACACTACTTTATATTAATTTATATACTATTTTACTAGATTTTATTATCTAATTTCATTTGATGATTGTCTTTTAGGCTAAGACAGATATATCCTATTAAATATCCTTTTAATCCTACTAAGTTTTAAATGCTGAATTTTATCAGATTTTTTTGCAGCTTCTACAAAGATGATCCTATTTTTTATTCTTGGATTTGTTAAAAAATAAAACAAACTACCCATGACCAGCTTCTGAAACCACTTTATGAAGTTTTTTGAGTTTTACTTTGGCAGGAAATATTTCGCTATCTTCTGTCACGTGTAATGGTTTTTCAAGAGGTTGTTCTGTTTTCTTAAGCATTTGCAATACAACAGCGTCTTAAACTCATTTCACGAAATATTAAGCAGAAAAATCTTAGAGTAAGTACACTCATGATTTTCCTCTGAGTTTGAAAAAGAGAAAAACACTTGTTTTAATGAAGGTTAATTTACAATATGCTCATGTTGAATTCATTCTTGAATGAAGGAGACCCGTATGGATTGATGAAACAGGATTGGTTGGTAGATAAATGGATTAGAGAAACAGTAAGTCAGTAAATTTAACTTGGTAATGTGTACGCCTCCTGAATCCGTTCTTAAATAAGAATCAAGGATCACGTAAGGTGACAGTACGCCTCCAACCTAACAGCTCATGTAGCTACTGGACTCATGCATGGATGAGTCAGTGGAGGAGTACTGCTTACTAAGTCTTAGTTACTTAGTATCCAATTACCTTTTCAAACAGGTGATAATCTGGGAAGACATCTTAGATCTAAATTGGGTTGTTTTTATCTGTGATGAAGCTGGTAATAGGCTGATCCCCTAGAAGCTGGGGGTCTATCGAACTGAAAGCTCCTAAGTGACACTTTTCTGTCCTGAATTGTCTTCTATAAAACACGTGCAGGGGAGCTGCATATCCATGTGACTGGCTGTATTTAGTGGGTGATGGATTTGACATGGGGGTTGCAAACTGCCAATGGAGCTCAGCACCCGTATCTTGAAAGCGTCTCACTTCAGAACTAATTTTTGTTTAAATCACCTCCAACCTAACAACACATGTAGCTATTCAATGACTGTTCACAATGACATGGGTTTTAAAGCTTTGATGTAGTTTTTCAAAAATGACAAGCCATCAATAACACTCACAAATTCACTAGTACTGCAGCACCAGGAGCTGGGACCCATGTTCTAGCCTTTGAGTCTTTCTCCATTTGCTGATTCTATGTATGTCAATTTTTCTTTATTATTCTTTGATATTTCTTACAGGAGTTCACATATACATAGCATAAACAAACACACAGAAAAACAAAAACAAAAAAATGGAAGAAAACCATTGAAAATGGCCAGGCAACATTGGGCAAGATAGGATGTGGTCATAGAAAAGAGAATATCACTTTCCAAGTCCAAACTTGATGGGAACCCGGGAGTCAGTAAACAGAATCACCCCTGAACAGTGAGGAAGTAGCATATCTAGGTAGAAAGCAGCTGAGCCAGCACAAAAATATTGAAGTAGAATAATCCTTTGTTTCTTAAAGAATTGTATCCTGTGTAATAGAGCGTGTCTTAGTTATTCTTTTGTTGTTGGGACAAAACACCTGACACGCGCAGGTTAAAGGAGGAAAGGTTTATGTGACTCATAGTTTGTGGAAGTTTCCAGTAGTTGGCTGGCTCCAAGGTAAGGTGGTGTGGCAGAGGAGAAACAGTCCATGGCATGGCAGGCAGAGAGCAGTCAGCTTTCCTCCTTCCCTTTTTATGCCATCCAGGCTACAAGCCTATTGCTTGGTGCCTCCACTTTCCTCCTCCGTAAATCCACCATACCCAAACTATGCTAAATAATCAGTGGCTACTCCAGTGTCACTCGTTCATGATCTGGTTACCTCTTAAAACCCCCACTTACGAGTGCATGAAGCTTTGGGGGGACATCTAGATATAAACCATGAAAGAAATGTAACTGTAAACAAGGCAATCGGACTGTTTATATGGATTCACCAGCTAGCATTGTGCATGGATTTCCTGCTGTGTATCTACGTCTGTTCTAAGCTACAGCAAAGGGTACAACCGTGTTTCTGTACTTCACATAGCCACAGACCCATCAGGAATCACCAGACTGGCTCACCTTGTGCTCTGGCAAGTTTAGGTAAGTCATCAGCTTTGGGCCCTTTTATTTTCTGGACTCTGGAAGCATAATCTTTAATATAGTTTTCTTTTTCATGTGCACCACTAAGCAATAGACAAAGAGAAAATTTTAGTCAATCATCCTGACCTCCCACCTTGAGCAGTTTCTGTATTTTCCAGTCTGGTAAAGAATCCTGTAGTGTGGTGCAAAGTTCCTATAAAACTCCTAATTCTTTGCTTGTGTTTGGCCTGAGCTTCTTCATGGACAGTCCACTCGAGATCGTTACACCTCCCAAATCAGATCTTAGGACCATCAGATGCCACTCCAGCAGGGAGGGTGCATGGTGCCAGCCAAGGGCTTGTGCAGAGCATGTTCACTTTTCCTCTGTCAGTTCCAGGAAACAGAGCAGTGCCCTGAACACACACTTGTCACTCAGTCTTGCAGAAATTGAGTTTGGGTGGCAGTGCTTTCATCAGTCAGAAAGGAGTTTGAAAACACTCGTGACAGATTACAGTACTACCCCTGACAGCTACGTGCCCCTTAAGTGGAAGTCCCTGTAAATGTTGGAGGGAAATATTTCAGGCAGACGCTGCACACACAGCAGCACCCCCAACTTCTCCCTCCACCCCCCACCCCTGTCAAGAAGGGAAAAGCTTCTCAGGTGGAGGACTAGCGACCCTCTGTGCTGCCCCCTCCTGCCCAGCTCTGCTGTGGAATGTTTGAGCAGACCCGATAACACGCTCCCTGACAGCCCAAACACAGTTTTACAAGGAGAACAGGTGGGCCTGTTTGCAAGGTAAACTTTCCCCAAAGCAACAATCTGACAAACGATCTGACTCTTGTGATTTGGTTAATGTTTCTCTCCTCGCTTGCTGTGTACATAGCACCCTGGCCGGCTCCACAGCGCCTGCCTGTGTGGGCACCACCCTGCCCAGCCATCGCCTCTCACCTGGTGTCGGCGCCAAATGCCTCAATCATTACACATCATTAGTCCGTCTTGCAGCTCACAGACCTCCCCGCCTCCTGCCAGCCGTTACCTCAACTGCCAAAACACAATCTGTCCTGATGTTCGGTGAGCTCAGCAGATGCTACGGGTCCCTGTCTGGAGCTGGCGTGTGGGCAGCCCGTGCATTGTACTTAATCTACTTGTCTCCCGACAGAGATTCCTCCTGGCATCATGAGCTTTGTCCCCTGCACACAGTGACTGCGCTGGCTGGGGATGGTGTCCAGCTGGAACCCCAGGGGCTTCCCCAAAGTTACTTCACGGTAACTTCAGCATTTTGCACACGTTAGCAGAGGGGCTGGACCTCTCTGGGTGAAGGCGGTGACTGGCTCTCCTGTGGTTCAGACCTCGGGGTCCCTGAGGTCTTTGTCTGAGCCCTAGGCAAGGTGGACAAAAGCAAGCCTCATGGGGCGCACAGGGCAGGCTGTGTGGTGTGGACATGCAGTGGACAGACGCACAATAGCAGGCAAGACCTGGGTATATTTTGAGCATGAAGGCTTGTGAGCAGGGCTGAGGGCGCCTCCATGCTGGCCCCACACTGCACAGCGGCCGTCCACTTGCTCAGGTTGTTGTCTTTGTACAGGCAGCTTTGGGGGCTCCCCTGGGCACCTGGCTGTGGCCGTCCTGTACACAGGCTGCTTAGGCTGCAGCAAGTGGACTCAGCTACTGACCCACTTATTTTGCCTGTTTCATACCGAGAAGCCGTTGTCCTGACTGACTTGGGGATCCCCCAGATACATTACTAAGCACAGTCTCCCTTTTTCTCAAGGGCTGACAGGGGATTCTAGCCACTTGGACAGCAAGTGCTCTCTGATTTGGTGCAGACCAGTCTCTTGTTCTGTTCCCTAAGCTGGCACTGCCAGAAGCAAGACCATGCACCTACCCTACCCCAACCGAGGGAGTGACCCTCACCCAAGGATGGTGGACTCCACTCCATGGGGATTCAGCAGGGTCACCATGTGCTGGCTTTTCTTGACTTTTCTCTTGGCAGGGTTCCAAGTCTGGTTCAGACCCTGCCATACCCCCACCCAATCTTCTGGGAGCCAAGAGGCACCTGTGCCCCCACCCAGGGCCAGGCCTGAGGCTCCTATGTTCTCCCTGTCCTGCCCAGGATTCCTCCTCTCATGGCTGCTCGTCCTGGTGAGCTGTGACTGGATTGTCCTCAGTCACCTCCTGCAGTGGGGTGGCACCTCCTCCCGGACTGCCTCAGTCTCTAGGTTGGTGCTCTTCTCCCCAGCGGTGACTCACGACTCTGCATGTCCTGTGCTGGCCACTGCCACCTGTGAGCAGGTGCCCGGTGCCTGCAACAAGCTGCAGGGCTATGGTATATTTCAAGGAGAGTCTGCAGGGCTTTGAGTGTTTCCTTCACCCAGGGGACTGAAGAGGACAGTTAGTGTCTCCAGCACACAAGCCTTATAGAGCTGGAATGTTGAGATGACCCCTCCGTAGAGGTTGTCCACGTGAGACTCTGCCTCACACATAGCTTTGTGGTAGGTAGTTATGCTACACAGATTGATTCAGCTGCTGTAACAAAATCTCATGAATTCCCTGGGTCTTTGCAATGAAAGGTTACCTCCTGCGGGCATGCAGGCCGCATGGCTTCTTCCATCTGTGACCCCGCCTTCCTCTAGGGCAGGTAATAAGTCGTTTAGACTCTGTGGGCCAAGCCCGGGACTGTCTGCCTGCTCTGTGCACACATAGCTCTCCTCACAGGACACGATGGCCCCGGCCTCCTCTGCCAGTCACACTGAGCTGGCTTGCATGGAAAAAGCTGGGTCTCCGGAGGGGTGAGGAAGCCTCCGGTCCTGGTCTCACTTGAGTCTGTGGCTACCACTGTGGTGCTGGCAGGGGCATCTTTAGAGTGACCGAGTGGTGCTAGGAGCCAGTTTCCGCCGGAAGTTTACTTTGAAAGCCTACTGGGCCTCCGTACCCTCGACCCGAGCCTGACATGCTAGGTGCTTGCTGGATGCTCCGGAGCAGTGGAGCTCTGCGGCAGTAGGTCGGAGGGCAAGAACACAGCAAAGACTGAGGCACAGGGCCTCGGTGGGAGGTGCTCAATAACACGTGGCTCATCCAGAACAGAGGTCAGAAGTTGACAACCGCTGGACCGAGACTTAAAAAATAGTGGTGGTAAGTGAATACGAAAAAGAAACTAAAATCAACACATCTGTGCTTTCACAAACTTGAAAAGCTTTAAAATTAATCCTCACTGTTTAAAAATTCTTGTAAAATAATGTAATTCAGCGCAGTGTATTTGGAATGATTTTGATATCCAGATTAGGCCCTTCTGTTTCTATAGTTTGGAAAAACAGTTCAAAAATCAACAGGCTTGTACCATTCATATACCAGGCCATGTAGAATTCTAAGAGTGCATATCCGCTAAGAACACTGATCATTATTTTTTTGTATTTAGGACTCAGAGAAAAACAACAAATCCCCACACAATCACCACCTGTCTCTCCAGCCTTGTACGGTTGCTCTCTTTAATAAACAAATATTTCTGCTACAGTGGGAATCCTCTGTGTCCCTTCTCCCCATCCCCAGGGGTCAGCCTATCCCAAAGTGGTGGTATGGCTGGGTACCATTTTCAAATATGGACCCTGCTATCCCCTATATAATACGATGTTTCTGCTTGTGTTTCCAGAAGTAAAATTTGATATTTTAGGCCTTGTTGAACTTCAAAATCATGAAATTCAAATTTCAGTTTGAAATACTGGAACAGTCTGGAAAACCTAAATTGTACCATGTGATGTTGCCAGTCTGAAGGAGGTGAAAGGACACTTGCTTCATTTTTCTAAAAACTTGCAGTTCTTTGATGAATAGCGTAGAAGTAATTTCACTATGAATATCAAAACACCATATTGTACACCTTTCATATGAAGTGTGATTGGAAAATATGGTGAATAATTTTTAAAAATCTTGTTACAGTAAAAGACATGTTGCCGTTAATGCTTCTCAAAATACTCCCCTTTCCTGTTGACCTCACGTGCCCCAACATTCTCACCGCTTTCCAAAGCAGCTCTGGAAGTCCTCTTCCCTCTGTATCTACAGTTGTGCTGCCGTGGCTGCCTCACTGTCCTGAATCAATTCAGTCATTTACCTTTCATGGTCACTGTGACTTGGGGAAAGAGCTGGAAGTTGTAAAATTTCAGAGCCAGTGAACGAGCCGGATGAGGAGACCGTGGGATGGTGTTACAAGCCCAAGTCTCCACTGCAGGTTCGGAGAAACTCTTTCCAGGGCTGCGTGTGAACACTGCTGGGTACACTGGTGTGTGTTTCAAATATCTTTCCCTGTTTTGATTCACAGGAATGACTGGACTTAGTGCTGAAGCAATTTTAGATTTACACCAAAGTCGTGAAGACAGTGGGGTCACTTCCTCCCCACTTTCCCCTGGACATAAATACACATCACCTTAGTCAGACTAAGGGACCAGCCTTGCGTGGGTGCTACCTTGTCAGATTTTTGAGTTTGTATTTGTGATAAATATGTTCTCTCACTATCTGTCTGTCTCTCTGTCTCGCTCTATCTCTCTCTGTCTTTAACTGAGATTTTTATCATCCACAACGTAAATGCTGTGCCTTTTAAACAATAATTCCCCACTTTTCTCTTTCCCCAACCCTAAGAAGCTTCTCTTTTATTTTCCATCTATGAATTCTCCTGTTCTGGGAACCACATAAACGGATCCATTCGGTACTGGTCCTCTTACGTCTGCTTGTCTCAGGCTGTTTTCAAGGCCTACTGGTATTTCAGCATGTGATAAATTCCATTGCTTTTTGTGTTGTGAATATTAATATTTTCGTTATCCATTCATATGTTCATGAGCTTGTGTGTTGTTCCCATCTTTTGAGTTGTGAAACTGCTGTTATGAACTTCATATTCCAACATAGCTTTGGGTCCCTGCTTTTAATCCCTTGGGGAAGACATGGAGCTGGTAGATAAATGACGATTCTACATCTAATTTTTGAGGAACCACCAGACTTTCCTATGTAGTGATACCATATTACATTCCCTGGTTTCCATTTCTCCATCTATATTCCCACTGACACCTGCTATTTTTCAGTATAGTGATCCCATTGGTGGTGATGTGCCCTCTCAACTGTCTTTGGGGAAATCTCTCTTCTTTGGCTACTTTAAAAATTGTTTTTCTGGTTGAATCAAAAGAGTTATTTATTCTGGGTATTAATCCCTTTGTGTTGTTCAGATGTACGATTTGCAAATATTTTCACCTCCTGTAGGGTTTGACTTTTTTGTTTTCTTGATAGGAGTTTTGTTTTCTTGATAGGATTCTTTGGCACACAGACATTCTCAAATTTAATGAAGTCCTGTTGATCAAGCCTATGCTTTTGGTGTCATATTAATCCTACTTTAAACAGCACATTCTTTCCTCACTCATTTGTGTTGCTATCTCTACCATATACCAAAATTTCAGATGCATACATCAGTTTCTGGGTTCTCTGCTGTCCTCCATTCTCTCTGCTTCTCTCCCTGCCACCTCCCTTGACCAGCTTTAGAGCAACCCTTAGGGCCCGCTGATCTCCGCCCCATCTCTGGGGAAACACCTCACCTGCCTGCATCTTCCACTCAGGACCACGTGTTCTATGATGATGGTGCCTTCCAGAAGGGCTGGAGCCTGTGAGGCCATCATGGTCACCGGCTAAAGAATGCAGACAGACGCATTGAGAACAATCTGACTTCCCACTAACAGCCATTCAGAGCAATTTGCATGACCTTTGCAGATGATTAGACTCCCTAATGTTGATCTTTCAGAGCAGACAGGAGCTCTAGGCATGACACCTCGGTTTCCAAGGCATGGGAGGAGTGTGGGCAATTCAGGAGGAACTTGGTCTCCAAGGGCTCTGGGGAGCGTTTCCTGCAGGAGTTAATCCCCAGGCTTGGTCGTGTTATGATTTACTCACAGCCTAGTTAAAAAACCCATATTCAAAAGGGGCAGCTCGAACCTTTGCCCCTAGGAACAAAGACAAGAGATTAGCTCTGTGTTATCAATCAGCATTGTCAGGACGGAGTAAAAAGGCTGACTTTAAAAGGCTTCACCTGTTGAAGCATTAGTTAGAGCTTCCAGTGGAATCAAAGGTCATTCCTGCCTGAGGTTTTGTGTCTCAGGTCCTCAAATAGGCACACTGAATTACCTTTAAAACTGACCTCAAAGCACCGGAGATGAAGCATGGATTAGTGTCTTAATCTCAATAGCACAAAGCTTGTAGTTAGGGTTGGGGACTTGCAGGGATAGGTAGCATTGTCTCGGGCTATCCCTGGCATGCGACGCTATTGGAGGTGGGCTGGGAGAGGGTGGGCTTTGTTCCTCTGGACAGGGATCCTTTGACTGGCTCTGGGGGCATTCTTGCAGAGGTTTGCCAGATGACTTAGCGTCAACCTTTGGACAATAGGATTTGTCAAGGGCCAAATAAATGCAGTCCGGGTGGAGAGGAGGGCACTCTGCCTCCAGCACTCAATTGGCGAACAACAGCGGCCAAATGTGAGACTAGCACTGGAGAAGATGCTACCTGAGTTCAGAACCATCGAGGGCAACCAGCAAAGACTGCAGACGCCTCCTCCACTGCCGTTCCTACCAGTTACAGGGGCAGCTTCTCCAAGGCCACCTCACTGCAGTGGTACAGGTGACAGTGTCTCTGAGGCCCCAGCATGGTTCCCAGGCTTTTTGCTACCTCTGCATGCTAAAGACCAGGGACAGCTCCCATGCGGTCCTTGGGCTCCTGCAGAGTGGGGATCTGGGGTCTGCCTCATGGGGGTTGAGCACGGATGCAGCTGAATCGCAGGGTTGCACCTTGTGGATGGTGGCTATTGCTTCTGCATCTGAAGGAGACCATGTGCCATTGGCCTCATCACTGTAAATGCTCTGGGTGGAACTGTGCCTTGCTGTGACAAGTGGGTAGCTGTGAAGTCCCCTGGCACACATGGGGCCTTGGCAGGAACACCCTCACTTCCTTTTCCTGCCCGTCAGTGCTGTTGTCTTTCCCCTCACCCCTACATCCACCTCTCTTCTTCAGCCTCCAACACTTACCCTGGGCAGCTCACACCTGGGGGACCCCTTCCTCTCCAGGATGCTGCCTCTCTCCTCCCTCTGCTCTCCAACAGAGTCTTCCTTTTTCTTTTCTTTCCTGAGCAGCACAGCCAGGGTCTCTGTCCTGCTGTCACTGGTGCCCCTGCTGCTGGCATTTGCCCTTTGCAGATGTGCTGTCGCTTGCTGCTTCCTCCTCCTTGCCTTCTCATGCCAAATGAGCAGTCTCCCTCAAGTCTGCAACACATCCAGGGACCCCCTCAAGGCCCTGCCCGTGCTTCCGCCTGCTTTTCAGGCTCTGCCCCAGTTTCCATGTGTAGCAGTCCCTGGACCCTTTCTCCTCTGTTGGCTCCTCCCAAACTGAGGATCTGCACAGCCCATGGTGCCCAGAAAGCAGCGCCTCGTTCCCTGTTTGAGCTTCCTGTGACGTGCTGCGTTCCTTCCAGCCCACCTTCCTGCCATCTTAGTATAGCATTGCTCAAGTGGCCCCAGCTGTGGTCAAGACACTTTACAAAGGCCCAGCCTGCAAACCATGGCAGTGTCCACGTGGCACCAATTCTGCTGACATAGGAATCATGGTGCATGGCCTCCTCATCCAGATTTCAAAGGAGGTCACGGGAACCCAGGGTGCCAGGCTAAAATCCTGCCACAGGGTGGAGCTGCTGAGGAGAGCACCCACCAGGCTCCTGCCCAGAGGGCCCTTGAAGTCAGGGACCCCTGCCTAAAGAGCCACAAGCAGGCACCAGCTGTAGGAGGAGCCGTGGGGGGAGGGGGATGCCAGGACAGCCACCAAGCCATCCTCTGGTTCTTTCCCCAGGGCATGCAGGAGGCTAAGGAGACTTGGAGTCTGCCCTGTTGGGGTTGGATTTGTCTCAGTCGGTTGCTCCCGTCTTCTTGCCTAAGGCTCCTATGGGAGTGGAAGCATCTATTCTGTGTCTTCCATTGCATTCTAGAAGCAGAGGAATTGTTTGATTGCATTGCACAGGGCTGAAGAGAGGTTTGTTCAAGTTAGACAGGGCCTGGACCCCCACATTCCATGAGGAGGGATGTCAGTGACTCCCTGGGGAGCCTGACCCTGAGCTGCCTGCACTGACCCTCAGGTTATGATGGCCATGGAATGGAGAGAAGAGACAAATGACTGTCTTCACATTTCTTCCTGTTTCTCCTTCTATGTGAATTGGGATCATGAAGTAGCCCAGGAGCTTCAAGCAAAGACAGTTTCAGAATTTCAATACACTTCTTACTAGTTATCATTTAGGCTGTATTTAACCAAGAAAAGAAACCGGCACTGCTAAAGATGGGCATTGCTCAAGGAAGATGCACCGAGGTGATTATTCTGAGGGTTTAGTCCACCGAGGGGAGGGAGAGGCCTCAGGATCCCTGACACTTGGCATGGGCGGCCTCCCCAGGTTGCATGCTGACTTTGTGCTGCAGTCCTTGGTGCTCAGACCACCTCGCACAGCCTCTGATCTCTGCCAGGAGCAGGAGTAAAGGAAGGAGAGAAGCAAGAGCGGGGCTCAGCTGAGCTGGCTGCAACCCACAGGCCCTTCCAGAATCACTGCATTTCTTCTCTTTTGGGCAAACTTTCACTTCCATTTTGTGTCTGCTCAGGGACTATGCAAACCTCTGTCTGAACCAGGGAGCCCCACGCCTGAGCAAGCCGCAGGCTGACGGAAGCTGCAAAATGCTTAGCTGCAAAATGCTTGATAAGGTCTGCGGCTTCCAGATTAGGAAGGAAGAGGGGGTGAGCAGGGCAGTGACCCCCCTGCCTTCATCTGTGGTCGCTTCTTACTATGCATGGCAAGGACCGTCAGTCAACAGAGATGAGCTTACTCCTTCCTTAGGGTGCTGCTGACTGACCCTCAGCCTGACTGCTGTCACTTAAAGGCTGTGCGGAAGGCCCAAGGGGCTGGAGCTGCTGCAGAACATTCCTGAAGTCCTCTCAGGGTCCCCTGACTTTCCAGCTGCCAGCCATGTACAGGGTCAGCAGACTGCAGTTCCGGGGTGAAAGTTGGAAGGGCCGAGACCCCATGTGCTGGTATGGAGTGTGGCCTTGTCCTCAGCCCATCTGGCCTAGGACATGAGCAAAACACCGCCACTGTGATGAAGTGTGGGTGACAGCATGAGCCATCTAGACCCCAGAGGGATGTCAGTCTGGCTCTCATCACAATGACAGAAAATAGATTCATCGGTTCTGCCCTGCAATAAGAAGAGAACAGAAACCTCCAGAAACAAGTGCAGGGAGAGGCAGGGAGGGCACCTTGGGTGCCCACAGGGAAGGAGGCCATGGCCGATGGAGTCAGGAATTTGGGACCTGCAGCCTTCAGTTCCTCAGCCAGCCCTGCAGACAGGAGCTCAGGGGGCCCGATTCCTGGCTCAGAAGAGGGGTCTCCTGGGCTGTGGGGAGCCAGGCTCACCCCTCCTGTTCCATCCCCAGGGGCTTTCCTGAGCTCTCCTGGAAGACGTAGGTTCATCTTCGTTCCTCCCTGCTTGTGTCTGCATTTTTCCAGATGCCTCAGCCTAGGGAAGAGGATACTTCCAGTCCCTCATTCTTCTTCCGGTGTCTTCGTGTTCCACAAGGATGAAAGTAGAAGAATTAACAGCTGCAAAACTGGATGTCAGTGGGAAACCTTTTGCATGTGAATTTTTTCAAAGAAATAGTATACCCACCTCTTCCAATCAGGTTTTCCCTCTCACACTGATTTAACCATAAACTCATGATAAAGCATAGTCTCGGTGGTGGAGGGTGGGGAAGGGTAGTGTGGCATGTGTCCTGGTGTTAGTTGACAGACCAGAAGTGTCATTTGAGGTGAGGAGCAAGGGAAATGGAAGACTTAAAGGTGACTCTGTGCATTAGGCTGGGAAAATTAAGTGAATGGAGATGAAGCCATTTGCAGGCAGAGCAAGGGAAGATGGGACAAGTCAAGAGGGTGAGGGCCACTTGCATCCCAGTGAATGCAGAGGTTGCAGAAGAGAGGCCAGGGCTGGGCTATGGGCCTGGGACACTTAGTGAGATCCAGTTACCTCACTGGACAGAATCACCTGAGGCAGGTGGAGGAGGAGGAGCCGAAAAGGAATGACGGTGAGAGAGGGGAACAGGACAAGACTGAGAGCAAAGGTGGGCCAGTCAGGGATAAGTCAGCAGAGGGGAGTGAGTGGAGGGGTCCCAAAGACCAGTCTCTGCTGGTTTTGGTCTGCTGATTGGCCTGAACGAAGGCTTATGGAGCCCAGCCCACTTGCAAGACCTATGTTCTCCTGCAAGTAATTTGTGTACATTTTTTCTTTGTTTTTCTTTCCCTTTTTTTGGCAACAAGATGAACTTTTAAGCTATGATGAAATTTTTTTTTAAAGCCCTAGATTTTCTGATTGCAAAATCCTTGGCAATTTTGTTTAAACTGGACTTCTCTTTGTTGCCTTTGTTGTTTGTGCCTGCTTTTAAAGGTAGGAAGGATTTACTGGGCCTTAGGTCAGTTTAGAACTGCTGATGGGTCCCTTTGGCTGAGATGGCCTCTTCTCCACTGTCCTAGCTCTGCTGATAGAGCAGTTCTCTTAAAACAGATGTGACTGGGCCACTCTCACATGAGTGCCTCCATGGTTTCCCCAGTCCAGAGAGTTAAGACCCGATAGATAGCTTCAAAGCCCCTGGGAATCATCACTGGCTTGTCTGGTGAGGCCACTTCCTGGTTCCTAGCAGGGGCCCCCGTGGGAGGTGCAAAGGGATCTCTGGATCCCAGTCACAAGGGTACTAATCTCATCAGGAGAGCTCCACCCTCTTGACCTAATCAATTCCATAGCACAGGAATTTTGAGGACCCACCAACAGTGAGGCTACAGCCAGTATTCGTGCATCTCTGGATATCTGCCACAGATGTACCCTGTGACTACCCAACCCCAAAGTTACCCTCTAAGGAGTCACCCTCCAGTACAGTAAAGCTGCTTGTCACCCACCAGGGCAGCACCCAGCAGTGCGAGCCCAGGAGAGGGTGTCAGGGGCACGCCTCCTGCTGCCTCCTCCTTGTCACCAACTCTCCCCCGTGTCTCCCGCCTGCCCTGGAGCTGACTGCTGCATCTCCTCCAACAGCAGCATCTGGCTCCATCTGCAGCTCCTAGGGCTGAGACACTGAGCAGCTGTTGTCTCTTGGGAACCTTTCCTCGAGGGTCCAAGTGCAGACACTTCAGCTCTTCCTGTGTTCTGTCAAGCTTGAGGTGGTTCCTACTTGACACAAGTTCATGCCTCCTGTCTAGGGATTCTCCATAGTAACAGTTTTTATAATACGTGACTCACTCCAAAGCTGATGAGGCTGGATCCCGATGGCCACAGATGAGGCTCGCAGCAGCCCCAGCTGGTTTGGGACATCTGCAGAAAGGCCACCTTTCCTCAGGCTCAAGTGGGCAGCCTCCTGGTCACAGAGCACAAAGAGCTCCCTGCTTTCTCCCTCGCCTGCCTCCATTCCGGGGGAGAGGATCCTCACCGCCAGGCTCTAGGGTGATGAGAGATTTGATTAAAAAACTCAAGGCTGATGGGTGACGTGAGCGGGAGGTCCAGACTTTGGGGACAGGCAGTACGCGATGGCTCAGGAAATAGCCCAGGCAGGGCTTTATGAAGAAACTCCATGCTATTCCAGGGCTTGCCTGCACAAAAGAAGGATCCTCTGAGCAGAAGGCTGCTCTTGCTGCCAGGACAGGAGCTGCTTCAAGGAGTGGGACACGGTCTCCAACTGGGGGCACAGTATGAGCCACATGAGCCGGACATCTCTGCAGGGAAATGCGAACTGAGAGGACAAACCCAGCCACAAACACACTGGTCCCCAGGAAATGGCAAAAACGAAGGCAAAATGGGCACGAGGGCCAGGTCATAGAAATGCAGACACTATGCCTGCTGGTCCCAGGTAGAGAAGATGTCAAAAAGTAGAGGCCAGGCCGTCAGACCAGCTGCTTTGAAAGTCTCATGTACACACAGGCATACAGTTGTTGTCTGTATTTTAAAATTTAACTTAATTTTGATATGTTGAAATTGCGTAGAAATGTAGAGAACTGCACAAGGATTTCCTATGTCCCCACTTAACCCTCGTGTCTGCTAATGACCGTTCTTGTTTCACTTAGCTTCTCTCTTCTCTCTGTCTCTCCCCTGGAAAGTTTTAAAGCGCTCTCTCTCTCTCTCTCTCTCTCTCTCTCTCTCTCTCTCTCTCTCTCTCTCCATCCTTACACGGGAACCCTTGGGCATGCATCCTCCCCCACAAGGGCTTTCAGAAGCAGTGGGACCTGCTGCTGAAACACTGGCTCTCTGTTCACTCCAGGGCCTGAGGGAGGGGTACAGGATAGAGGCCTGGGAGCAGGGCTGGCCCCTCAGGCAGCACAGGGTCTGAAGCAGCATCTCTGGGGGCCAGGTGACTTTAGGAGCATGAATCAGTAAGGAGCAACACCTGCCTGTCCAAAAAGTGTCCTTAAAGATAGATTGGCTTGAGCCAAGCCACTGTTTTTTTTTTCTAAATAAGAACACACACACTAGTGTAAAATAAAATAAGGTAAGATGTCTGGGTTTAGCGTGTGGGTTAACTGAGGTGATTTTTTAACCTGCCTAGCATACCACTTTCAGGGCACAGAAAGCACTTGTTCGCTTCCTGGCAGTTGGGCGAGTCCCCTGGACGAGTGACCCCAGCCTCATTGTCCTCACCTGCAATTGGGGTTCATGACACTGCCCTTACTGGGAGGCACTGGACACACAGCAGGGTGTGCAAAGGCAGTGCAGTGATCACCGGGTGGTACACATCAGCCACGTCTGACCAGAGACGCCTCCTGCACACCGCCTGTCTTCCCAAGCCCTCTGGCAGCAGGCACGGCTCCCACAGGGCCTCTGCCCTGAGTCAGGGCACACTGTCACATGGAAGACGAGGACTGACGTTAAGCTGTCATTTTTACCCTGCTCTGACGGCACAGGATGAAAGCAAAACCCGTAACACTCTCTATAGCGTCTTTAACCTGTGTGGACAAATGTGACATCCAGGAAAACTGAATGGAGGCTGGGCACAGAATACTCAGATTCAACACCAAAAGCATGTGTCCCATAGAGAACCCTTGATACGCTGGACTTCAACAATGCTACAAACCACTGCTATGGAAAGACACATCTAGGAGAAGGCAGGAAGAAAGCATTTGTCAATCATGAAACCTGACTGAAAACTCCCAGAACTCAGCAAGTAGAGAACTCAATCAACCGTGAGCACATAAAGGAAGACAGCAGATAGGCACTCAGAGAGCTGCTTAGTATTATGAAACAGCAGAGATGTAAGTCCTCGCCAGGGGAGATGCTGCTACGCACCTCACAAAATGACCAAAGACAAAAGCAAAAGCAAACCAAAGCACAGGACAGCCGGCTTGGGATGCTCGAGGCAGTAAGAGCTGTCACACAACACTGAGGAGGATGACATGGCAAGGGGCTGCTGTTCTAGAGGGGTCTAATGACTTCTTTCAAGTGAAACGCAACACCATGGCATGTGACCACAAACTGCATCCTAGGTACAAGCTTTAAAGGAGGGAAGTACTCTAAAACCCACACACCAGGGGCCAGGGATACAGCTCAGCGGCACAGTGCCTGCCTGGCAAGTGCAAGGTCATGAGTCTGATTCCGTGTACAACAACAACAACAACAACAACAAAAGAAAAAGAAAGAAAGAAAGAAAGAAAGACAAAAAGAAATAGCCCTACGTACTGATACCCTGACGTTCATAAGCTTCAAAATCTGAGGCAACATTTAACAGAATTAGTGAACGATTGTGTCCATCTATACAATGCCGGTCAACAAGAGATATGAACTCTGGGTACCCACTGCACTGTAGTAGAATATCAGAGGCATCATGCAAAGGTTTTTTAAAAAGCTGCCTAGTGTGTGATTTGATTTCTATGACACCCTCAGAATGTCTGTAGGTGCAGGGCATGAGGGGGACTTGTGCTAAGTGTGACCTCAAAGAGACGGAGGAAGGAACTTTTGAGAGTTTTGGAATCATTTTTCTGGCTGCTTTACATGAGTCCAGATGTGTTAGAATTCATAAAACTGTACTGAAAGAAAGTTTTATATCAATGAAGAAAACCAAATTGGGAAGGTTGTACTTGCTTTAAGCTACGAAGAAATGTCCTGACTTATTATTTGTTTTATACTAAACTATGAAGGTGTTTTATTTTGGTTTAGATCTAAAATGTCCCTCAAACTCTTGTGTGATCAGAGGTGGGAGTTTTGGAAGGTGACTGAGTCAAGAGGGCGTGACCTCGATGACCTATTGACACGTTTACGGGTGAATGAATGGCAGGAGGTGGGGTCTAGTTGAAGACAGGAAGTCACCATGGCCTGCCTTTGAAGGGCATTATGTCCTCTGGCTGTTCCTTGCTTCCCTAGCTACCATTAGGTGAGCATGGCCACCCCCCAGGGCACATATTGCTTTGGACCCAGCCAGCCGTGGACTGAACCCTCTGACACTATAATCCAAAACAAATCCTCTTCCTTTAAGTTGTATAGTTCAGGAACTTGGTCACGGAGACAAAAAACTCACCAATACATTTATCTTCATTGTAACCTTTATTCTCACAGGATTTGTCTTCATAGGATACAGGCCTCTGCTCCCCCACCTAGCTACACAGTACTATGGCCATCTTGCCAGCCACTGGTATACTTTTTCCTTTCAGTTTTAAAGTGTCTCAGCTTAAAATCCTCTTGCATCCTGGGGAGGATAATGGTGTCCCGCTGATACTTGTGTTTGAATCTGCAGAATCTGAATGTTAGCTTCTGGTGGCCAGAGGCTATGAGGCAGATGCAATCGGCATTGCCAATCAATTCTCCTTAAATTGTCCAAGCAGGCTCAGTTGCATCACCGGGCCCACAGGTGCAGAAAGGAGATGCCATGTCAGGGAGACTAGAGGGGGGCAGGGATTATAACTCAGCGGTAGAGTACTTACGCTTACCCAGCATGCACAGCACCCTGGGTTTCACTCCCAGAAGAGAGAGGACAGGGCCGCAGGCTCAGGAAAATTCTGGGTGTTTCCCTGGGACCTCCAGAAGGCAAATAGCCTTTCTGGTGGGTTTGAGGAGAGGCAGTGGGCAAGTCAGTCGGTTATACCAACTGTCCCCTGGGCTCAGGCAAGACTTCCTGCAGGAGGTCCCAAACTGAGCTGCATCCTGCTGTGAGAAGGGACACTTCCCTGGACCCTGCAGTGCCAGCTGTGTTAGGTGCCAGGGGACCCTCCCTGCTTAGCTCCCTTTAGCTGCTTTGCTTGAATGAGGTTCCCTCTGCAGCAGCCCTCACAGTGCACAGCCAGCACATCTCACACCTCCTGAGAACTACACCTGGGGAATCTGTGGAGGCAGCTCTTGGGGCAGGACAGAAGCATCGTCTTGCTCCAGATGCTCCTGCTGCCATCTGTGTCCCACAGTCCCCTCTGCCACCCTTATCAGGTTGTGGGCTGCAGGGTGGAGCTGTAAGCAAACACTGACAGATGGTGACATTGAGTGTTGGCGCTGCAACCAGCCCAGAACCTCCTGTTGGAAACCCCAATTACTGCTCCATCCCCTCAGGGAAGACCCATTAGAGAATGCAGAGCTCCTAATAAATGAATTGGAAGGGAAAAAAAAAGAACCCTGCCCCCATGCACCATGCTGGGCACTCATGTCAGCAGGTTGTAATTAGTTAATTAAATGCCCAGGCTGACAGAATAGCCTGAGGGGTTGATGCCAGGCAGCTGAGCCGATACACAGCAGGGAGTACGGCAAGCCACAGGGTTGCAGCCAAGGCCTCCCACTACAACTGAGGTGCTTCCTGGGAGGGTCTGTGGTAAGAGTGGGGAGAGGATCTGAGCAACTTGGAGGCTGAAATCACCAAAAAGCAGAGAGCAAAAAGTGCTCATAGGGGTCCTGGTGGCACCATGGATGTTGGGCCTGGCCAGGGTGGATGGACGAGGACAGAGAAGGCAGAACCAGCAAGTGACTGGAGCCAGCAGTGGCAGAGGGGAGATGGGAAGGAGGGGTAGCAGAGCTGGGGGTCCGGGGGTGGGGAGGAGATGGGAGAGAATGGTGCATGGTGCCCGGTCCTCAGACTCAATGTTGTCGGGAGAAGCTGGTGCCCAGGGAGAAGCCACATGGCTCCATGTGTCTTGGGACACCCCTTAGCTTGTTTGTTTGCTGCCAGGCCTTACAGAGTGGGCCGAGGCATCCCGCAGCCCTCTGACAGTGACACCTGGGGGTCCACGGCACACACATGTACTCATGGAGGTCTATTGTCGCAAGTGGGATTCAGAAATCGAGTCTCCCCAGGCTGAAGCATCTCTTCCTCTTTCAGGTCCCCACCTCCATATGTATCTTGAGATCACGGCTCCTCTTAACTCAGCAGCTTCCTCCTAACACCTATGTTCCAGCCTGGAATGGGTCACCTGGGTGGCGGCAGTCATTCCTGTGGCCTCTATGCTCCCTGCCTGCCCCCTTTCAAGTGTCTCTTCTCAGGTGACCCCGGAATTCTGACACAGGGACAGCTCCTTGTTATCCTGCCTGAAATAATCCTGAGTCCCCCTGGGTCTAAGAATCCCCTCACCGCCTCCTACAAACCTTTCAGCTGCTCCCTGCCTGCCTGGCTGTCCCTCTACTGCTGCCTGCCCCATGTCCATCGTGCTCTTGTGGCCTCAAATACTCCAAGTCTGTGCCTAGTTCAGGGGCCCGGCGCTTCTAAAGGCACTGTTGGCTTTCATGGAGCCCCTTTATTGCATTCTCTGAGTGGGACAGTCTTTCCATAAATTCTCTCGGTTTAGCCAGGTCTACCATATGCTAATTTATGTAAATAAGGACAGTAAGCTTATCAGACAATGGTATTATTATGTATAATTAATAAAACAATAAGGCAGGGAGCTGTCATGGCACTATAAATGTCTAAGCATGAGAAGCCCTTCCGGGGTAAGTCTTCCTGATGACTCCTGCTTTTTGCTCCTGACCCTCGGCCTGAGTCCCACGTCACTGAAACTGGTTTCCATTTTGGTGGCTGATGAAGAGCCGAAAGAAGCACTATATGAACTTGACACTGAGGCTTCTCATGGTGCAGACCTGGTGCCAGAAGATTCTTCTAAAGGTAAAGAAAGACCCAGTTACCTTCAGAAGAAAGTTGATAACAACAGGAACCCAGCAACATGGAGTGATCTGGGCTCCAGGGTCTTCTGGGTCCCAAACTTGCCCATGTTGCTGTCATCTTCAGAAACCAGTCTCTCTGAGGCTGTCTGTTTTTGCAGACGCCCCACATTCTTTTGCCAACCTAAAAGGAAGGTTTTCCTCAGTGAGGGCTCTTGGAGAGAACATGGATGTTACTAAGCATTGAAAACACACTGCTGTGTTATATTTTGGCTGGAACTGGCCAATCATTCGAGTGTGTTGGGTATTCCAACGTGCATAGTGAGTTATTGCTGAGAGCCCTGTGACACCCAAGGGGCATCACTGTCATCCCAGGGGAAGGGTTTTAGGTCACATCTTTATTTCCACACCACAGCGTCAGGCTCTGGAGAATACCCAGATAGGTCACTGCCTTTTATTTCGTTTCATTGTAGATTGTCCAGTCCAATGAACCTCAAATGATACTCAATAGATGGTCACCAAGGTGCATCAAATTTAAAAGTAAGAGTGAATTCTCTGCACTCTAATAGGTGAGACCACACTGGTAGAGGAGGGTTCAGTCCTCACTTCCTTCCCATTTCATCGTGCCCTGTGGCCCACTCCATCCTCCCTCGTGGATGTGGACACCTTCCCAGGTGCGCCTGGTACTTACACAGGCAGTGTTTATCAATCCCAACTTGCCCTCAGTTACTTTCTATATTCTCATGAGGTTATTGCTGAGGGTAAGCTCATCTTGATTTTCCTCTCTTTTGAACAGTTTCCTAAAGTGCTGTTTGAGCCACTCTTTTGTAGTTTAAATAGTACTCCAAACCACAGTGTATGGGTTTTATATTTACATTTTCCTTTCATACTCACATTCCTTGAGACTACTTACGGAGGGACTGAGTTGTATTTTGTAGGACAGCCTATAGATTTTCTCATCACAGAATCTCAATAAATATCTTTAAATGAATCTAGGAATAAACAGTGGGATATTTTTATGACCCAAATGCCCACTTTCTCTTTGTCCCTCATGTAATTCATTTTTACTTTCTCAATGTATTTACATCCATGATGATTTTTGAGCCTTCTTAGTAAGATCTTGAGCCACTGAGGTGAAGTCACAAGGCAGAATGCATGGGAAGAAGCACAAGAATTTCAGCTGTAGTGTTACTGAACTACTATTGCTAAGCAACTGTATTCCTATATTCAGACTTAACTTAGGGCCAACACTGGGGTAGACCAGTTACCTAAAGGGACGCTGGTCCCGTCATAGTCATACCTAGGTTCACTGGAAGGTGCTGTGCCCGCAGGTGTGTTCCACGTGGCCTGAAGAGGGTCCCTCATGGAAGGAAAGGGTCTAGGGGTCCATATGCAAGCCCACAAAGGCCATCTTGCAGCTTCACAGCTAGCCTACCTCTTGGCCCTAATGGTGTCTCCCGAGGAAGTGTCCAGCTCCCAACCTTCCTCTCCTAAACTTTCTGATTTGCATTACTCCAGTGTTTTGATTTGTTACTCAAGAGTTACTTAGAAGGAGGGTCCTGGATTCCTTCTTATCATTCTTTCAGCAAACAAAGACCACCAGTCTTCCAGATCCCCATTTTCTGCCTGGAAAATGGGAGTTTCCCAGATGGGCTGTCTGTAATCGCACGATTTAGGGAACAGGAAACTGCGCTGCAGATTATTTTCACTCAGGGAAACAGGGTATCTGCACCCCTCAAGACGTTATTTCAACAGTTATAAAGTCACAGTGCTGGCTGCTGATTTTTGAGGACTTTTCTCCAAATACGAGGAAGGCTGCATATCAAGGGAGTTGGACTCATAGTCCAGTGAGTTGCCTGAAATCAGTACAAATGGAAACAGACACTATGTCCTAAGACCACTGGATATCCTATTAATTTAAGGACAGAGCTGATATTATTTTGTTGCAGGCTGAATTTAGCAAAATAATCATGAGACTGTGGCAGTAGTCTCCGATGTTATTGTCACCTTGCCTTAGTGCCTTAGTGATACAGATGGGCTGTGTGATTGGATGAAAGGAATCATAAACACGGTGATTTTTTTTTTACAGTGTTTGCTATTTCAGATGTTTGCATAACAGAGACACAGTACTCAGCAAGTAGAGTGAAACTAAGTCCCCGCTAACATTATGGAAAGTTTATGCTTTTAAGATAGTTTTTGGTCGAGGAGAGAAATCCTGTGGGCACGAGTTTCCGCAGGCAATGTGATAGCACGCTCTCCTTCCTGGTTTTGGGACCCTTTCCCAGAACAAGATTGTGTCACCCTGATTGCAGATCTGCTGCAGTTGTGTGAGAAAGACCCACTGTTTCGGAGAGCAGGACGTGTGCAGAGCGTGGCTCTCACTCCGGGCTGAGATTCCCACCAGGAGCGACAGCGTTACTCTTAAAAGATGATGTCAAGCCGGATTACAGCAACATTTGCTAAAGCAAAGCATACCAGAAAAGCCAGAGAATATACAGTGTCCTGTACTTGACGGTCTAAACTAGGGAGAGACAACTTCGTGCAAGTTAGGAGAGAAAAGCCCAGAGGATATTATGTAAATATGTGTTACAGAATTTTTGAAGACCAAGTACAAATAGAAAGTTTTAATATGCAAATAAAAACCACTTTATAGGAAGTATTTGCACTTGTGAAACGTCTCAGATTTAGGGACGGTAATAGCCAAAAAGGCTCCAGTAAACTGACTTAGGCCTCACAAGATCCCTTGGATCAATGGGTTGCTTGTCGCTGAACGGCTGAATTGTGTAGCCAGTACACGGACGGACGTGTTTGCCAACATTTGGTTTCATTTTCTCTTATCACCCATCCTTTTCTCGAGTCATTATGGTTCTGTGCAGATGCGGGCCTCACAGAGAGGCTTGCTGGTCAGCGTGGGATCCCCAGCGGGCTCAGCACATCCTTTTCTCTCCTTGAATGAGCACTCTATCTGGCTGCAAGCGCTGTCCCCTCTGTCCTCGGTGCACCTGCTCGGCGGGGTGATGCTGACGCTGTGTGAGCTGCTGAGCTCAGCACTCAGGCACCCTAAGAGACAACCCTGAGGCCCCCACCCGGCAGCCCAGTGGGTTCCAAGGACTCACCTCGCCTGCTGGGAGTTCCTTTGCTTGCACCCGAGGGGAGTACTGAAACTGCCTGTTTGGAACACCGTGTCTACTTCGTTTTTCCTTTTGCAAGGAAAAACTCTTCAGCCCCCCAACCTTCCTGCAGCCTTGAACTCCTGTCTCTGCTTAACCAAGCAACCCGATTGTTCTTGGGGAATCAGAGTGATCAGGGCAGATATTCTGGAAAAAAAGACTAGTGGAGAGTAACCCAAAGGTCAGGACCAGCTTGAGGACGAAGCCTGCAGAGACACGCTGACTGGCCGGCGTGAGGAGCTGTCTCTGCAGCCAGCATGCCCCCACAAGGGCTGGCAGCAGTCCCTTCCCCCACGCTCGCCAGGCAGCAGCTTAGCGCTCACACATAGCCCTGGATCCCAACAGAGTTTGAATCTACACCCCCTGCTTCCGCCTGAGCAAACCAGTTATATTGGAAACCTCAGTGTTTCTCATCTAAAAGGGGTATAATAAATCTCCACATGAGAATTAGACCATACTCGGTGTTCAGCTTGTCATTAATTATTGTCTCCCACTGGCAGGTCTATTGAAGCCATGATCACAAGTTGTCATCTCATTAGTATGTATTGGGAAGGGTTTCCTCCTTGGGATGGCTTTTTAAAAACTTTAATGGCAACTAATTCCTGAGGGTCTTTGACTCAGTGGGTCTGGTACACCCTGAGGCTTGCATTTCCCCAGAAGGTTACAGGTGAGGCTCAGGCATGGGCACACTCTGAGTAGCAGGACCCTTGGTGCCTAGCTGAGTCTTACTTTGTGGGCGACAGGGCTCCAACAGTGGATGAGCTGAAGAACTGTGTCACCAAAAGATGTGATGCTGGTAAGGTAAAGGGTAGGTAAAGGGTAGGTAGACTGCAGACAGGGTTGTTGATGGGCTACAATGATGTAGAAAGGTTCGGAGAGCTTTAGGGTGTCTTTGGAAGCTGTATGCAGGAGAAGCCTGCCTGGCCCCCTGCAAACCACGGTTCTGATGACATGCACGTGGGTGGCTGTTGTAAGTCCTCGGTGGCCAGCTGGACCAAAAACATGTCTGTCAGATGGCGAGCTCCCCACTGGCTCCCTGCTCCTCTGGGGCAGATGGTAATGCTTTGTTTGCTGCTGTCACACCAGGTCCTAGCGTGTGACCAGCACATAGTAGCACTCAACAAACAATTTGAAGAAAGAAGGATAAATCATAGAATAAAACATGAACGGGAGTGATACATGTTTGGTGCTGTGCACGGACAGTGGTGAGAAGGATGGCTCAGGTGAGATGGCGGTATGGACAGATCCATGCTGGGCCCTCCCTCAGCAGCTGGCACCGGGGCACAGAAAGCCAAGTGGCCTGACTCGCGTAATTCCACACTGTTCTTTCCAAGCCTGTGTCTGCTCTCTGCCCTACCTATGGCATTCTCAAGTCCATAACGGCAGCATCGGAACACCAGCCTTCAGGGACCCAAGGCTGCACCATGCAGGGAGGCCTCACGTGGCCCCACGCGGGTGCTGACCTCACCTGTGTCTCCCGTCACCATCCTGTAAGCATGGTACCACAGGTTTGACACCACGGTAGCACTGCCTGAGGATGCAGGGTTAGGGTACAGGGTATGCCCTGAGACTCAGTGCTCTATCACCCTTGCCAGCTTCTGCATGAGGCCCTTAGGAAACCAGAGAAGCAGCACGATTGCCTGAAAGGAGAAATTGCTACCAAGAGAGAAACCTAACAAGCTCTCCAGCCTCCATCACCCTCAGTCAACTTGAAGACACTTGTTTTGGAGCTCACATAGCTGGGCAGTGCCTGTGAATTTCCCAGTGGCTTTGCTGGAGATCACACCTGCGATGTGGGGCTTGGGACAACTGCTGTCTGGGTTGCTTCTTGGAGACACGAAAGCAGCTTTTGCTGAAAATGCCAGCCCCTCACCGAAGCTCATGGAGATATTATGGAGACTGAGATGGAGTGAAAGGCTGGGCATCTCCGTGTTCATTTGTGCCTGTCCCCTTTGCTCTCTCAGCTCCTGGGCCATGACCACTTGGCTCTGCACATATCTGTGCTGATCATTTAACATGCTATGTGACTGCAGTGCAGGGTTCATCAGGCCGACTGCCCACGGGGGTGTGCGTGTGTTTTCTTTTTGTTTTTCTCTCTCTCTCTTTCCTCCCTGCCATCCCTACCCTGGTGCTTCTTCAGAAGTGACAAAAGCCCAGACACCCGGGGTCCTCCGGCCTTGTCATGGGGCCCAGAGCCACAAAGCATGGGTGTTTCACACAGGGTGTTGGTGGTGCCAACTACACAAAACTTCAATAGCCTCTAGGACAAGCTGACCATGGCCACCTGGTGTTCTGAGTCACAAGAAAAACACGTCTTCTGAAACTATGCCTCTGGTGAATGGGAATTACCAGACTTCAGCCCACCCCTGTAGCCTATCCCAGCAAATTAATAAAAACCTGCTGCTCTCTTTGTTCTGCGAGAGGCAGCTTGGTCATGCGACCAATTGCCGCCTCCCTTCAGCTGCAGCCCAGCTTGGCTCCCCATGCCCGATTCCCGGGAGCTTCGCCTGTGCAGGAGCCTGTGTGTTTGCATATTTGGCCCAGTCTCGTTTCTAGCATCTTGTAGTCTTAAAGAGTCTATTTCCAGTCCCAGGCTGAAGATGTGCAGGTAGACAGGATCCCTCCCCCCTGTGGTGTACCCCCACTTGCCCCAGCCTGTATGTCACTGTCAGGATGTGGGGAAGACAGGCAGGAGAGGCTGCAGTTCTCTGCCCTCACCCTGAGCCTGTGTGACCCACGGCTCAGGAAGGACCACACCCAAGGGTGTCCTGGGCTGGTAGCTTTTCCAGAGCAGTTGGTGGAGACAATCAGCCTATCTCTGGTACTTGCCTGCTTGTCAGTGGAAAGATGTCACCTGCAGTGGAGAGACAGTGAGAGGGAGAGATAGACTGGACTCTGAAACATAAGACACGGACCTAGACTTGTTCCTCGACAGGAGGAAGAGAAGTAGTGAGAAAGGCCGTGGCCATGGGGCAGTGGATCAAGAGGGGAGAGAACAAATCTCAGTCTGAGGTTTCTCAGGCTCTTTGGCATGGGGGGGTCACTCAATGCCAAACATGTCTATCTGTGCCCTAGGTGTCCCTATTTCTGTATAAGGAAGAAAGTGAATTAAGTTCTTTGGAAAGGAATACAGGGCAGGGGATTACCAAATAAAGGTGACGTTTAGAGAAATGCGTGACAGTAGCAGGTGGCCACCTGGCAGGGATTGTGTCTTCAGGACCTCAGGCTGGTGGACTCGCCCTGTTCTTCAGAGAGCCCTCAGGAGTCTGGGGGCACCCAGCTCCTGCCTGTTCAGGAGACCCAGAGTGTGATTTAGTACAACTGAAGAAAGCAGGCCAGAGCCCTGGCCAGTACAAGGAGTCACTAGGGACGCCGAGGCGCAGTCGCAAGGCAGCTGAGGAGGACAAGCCAGCGGGGAGGCCCCAGGCGCGGTCCACTGTCGTGAGAGGGCCCTGTGGGCAGCGGGGTCTGTGGTCAGAGCCTGCTCCTGGCACCGGCTGTGGAATCTTTTGAAACAGGGTGTGAGATAAGAGACCTTAGATAATGGGAACATGGGAAGGGCGGCTCCGACCCCTTCCAGGGCTGGCACAGTTGACTTCCTCTCCAGGTGGCCTTCTCGTCACGGACGAGGGTGCGGTTGCGCCTGCAGAGGTCACGCCTAGGAAAAGCGTCTTGCTCTTGGGGCATGTCACTTCCCCCGGCTGCCTCTTAGGGCTCCCTGCACTCACGGGAGGCACCTATTTTTTTTTTCTTCAAAATACGAGTTGTAGTGTGTGTTTTTGAGCTTGGCAGCGTGAAGCTATGGGATGCACGTGGAGGGTAAGGTGGCCTCTGCCCTGAAGTGGGTCACCACATCCAACATCCACGTGGTCACATCTGCATGTGCAGCAGGAGCAGCAGGCTGGGCTCCAACTCTGGATCCTCCTGCTTCAGCTTCCCAGAGTGCTAGAATGACAGGTGTGCACCTCCCTGGCCAGCTGTGAACACATTTTTCAAGCAAAAATCCCAGTGCGGTACAGTTTATCACCACCATCTTCACATGGTCCATCAGAATCCTAAATGTGTTCACCTCCTGTCTGTCACTTTGCCTGAGGGCCACCACTCCCCCACATCCTCGGAAACCCCACCATTTTGTCCTCTATCTTTGTGTATTTGAGATACTTTTTTATCCCTTGCAGTGCTGGGCACTGAACCCCGGGTCTTTACACTGAGCTACATCATCCTTGTATTTTAAATTTGGAGACAGGGTCTTGGGAAGCCCTGGGTTCCCGGGCTGGGTTTGAACTTGTGACCCTCCCACGCCATCCTCTCAGATTTCTGGGGTTGTAGGTGTCTGCCAGCACACTCAGCTGAGCTCTGTAATTTCTTTTCAATTCTACATTTGAGTTAGATGGTGCCGTACTTGTCTTACTGTGCCGGACTTAATTCACTTCACATGATGATCTTCGGTTCCATCCATGGTGTTGCCAATGCCAGGGTTTCTCCCTTTTTGTGACCGAGCAGTATTCTACAGTGTATCTGTACCACATTTTGTCCACTGACTCCTCTGCCAAGGGACACTCACACTGTCCTGCATCTGGCCACCCTGGACAGCACTGCAGTGAACACAGGAGGGCGGCTGGCTCTTCATACGCCAGTTCCTCCTCCTCTGAGCATGTCCAGAGGAGGACTGAAGCTCTGCCTTGGCCTCTTTAGGACTGCTGTGCTGTTGCCATGGTAGCAGGCACCTGCGTGGCCACTGTAGGCTGCTAGGAAGCAGCATCCTGAGGTTAAGCAGGTTCACATGATACGTGGTGGTGAGGACGGGCCACAGCTTGCAGTCCTCCCTCCCTGTCCCTCTGTGGTGGGCATGCTGGGGCATCTGTCCAAAAAGACAGGAAGCACCATGTGACTCGTGAGCTTTATCTATTTGCATGGAATACCAGGACACCATCAGAGGCCCGTGAAGCTGGCAGCATGGTGGGGAGCCTCAAAAAAAGGTCCAGCGTAAGCTGCTCTGCCTTCTCCCTGCACTCATCCAGGGCCAGCCCATACATGGCTATACCATGTCCACCAGCAAGTGGGTTCACAGGGAAACCAGCCAGGCAGGTGAACAGCTCAGAAGGGGCAGGAGGTCAAGGTTGAGGATACACAATACCTTGGTCCTGAGATTTCCCAGAAGGGACTGAGCCCTGGGTGTCTTCCATGCCGCCTGTGTCTCAGGCTCAATCTCACAGGCTAGGCTTATGCTTGGTCAGCCAGCAGGGGGTCCTGTCCCCGACAGAGAAGGAGATCCTTGGCATTGGGGTTGGGCTGGGGTGGGCAGGTGGTCTGGCACCATCTGGAGGCTGGTGGTACAATGGCCACTCCAGGTTGCCAGTGGGTGTGCTCACCCAGCCCCTCGAGAGCCTTGTGGGGGGAAAGTGCTCCTGTGGAATTGGAGTCCCTCACGGGGTGTGCTAGGGGAGGCAGAGGTCAGTGGCCCCTGGGCATGCTCCTCCAGCTCCTCACTTCCTCCCTAGTACCCTGGGAATGGCAGTGGTGCAGGAGGGTGAGCACTGTCCTTCACGGGACACTGCCCCCCAGACACCAGGCCTGGTGGCTGCAGAACAGATTCACTTGTCTCTCCTGGTCAGGACTGTGGCGAGGAAGGCAGGCCATGGGAAGCCACGGCAGGGCCTGGCTCTGGGATGGTGAGTGGGGAGCCAGAGTGTACAGTCCATGCCCTTTTCCTGCCACCCAGCTTCCTCTAGGCCCAGGCGAGACAGCAATGTGTCACCAGGGGATGTGGCCAAGCGAGCTTCACAGGGACAGCTGGTGACGGAGCCCACACTTGCCCCTCCAAGGTTGCATCTCCACACTTCACAGGACCGCAGTCTGATTGATGGAATTTGTTTGAACGTTGCTTTCTGGAGGCCTCGCGCCTCGCCGCCTCCTCCTCTGCGCGGAACATATGTGCACGCACTCCCCGGGGCAGCGCTCCAATGTGTGCATCGTGTGGCTGCGTTTGTTTAGTGTGTGCCCCGTGGTCTGCGGGGACCTTTCCCATGACCCGCAGCTTCCTCGGTGGGCTGCTCACTGCTGTCAGGGCTGGGGGCGTCTCTCCCGGGAGCCGCTGCCCTCTCCCCAGCCGTGCCCGGCTGATGGATCATCTGGGCCGCACACAGCATTCTTCTCTGCTTAGCCGTGAGGAGGAGGGGAGAGGAAGAAGGATAAAAGGCCCTAAACAGCTCCGATCTGTTGTCACGCTGTGCTATGGACCAGAAGCCTTACACTGGCCCGGCCCTTTCCTCTGTGGGCTCCAGGAGTTTTATCTCATTAACTCCCAGGGTCCCCAGAGCACAGACCAAGCTCAGCGAGCCAGGTGGGGGCCACTGACAGGAGGGGTCTGGCCATCCCATCAGCGGGCCTGGGCCATGCTGTGGCTCTCACCGGATGTGGGCAGCAGGCCAGTCCTCGCCCTGCTCTTCCTGCCAGGATGGCCCTTAGACCCATCCTTAGACCGTGGCTTTGTGGCACCCCTGTAGTCTGAACGCTCCCTTGGACTCCTGGGTGCCCTTCCCTGCACTTTGGCCCCCCCAAAGTATCATTTCACACATCCCCAGACTCTAGTCCTGAGCAGCCCTGACCCATATGAGTGTCCACTTCCTCTGCAGGCGGGGTGCACTGGGTGAGATGTGTGTGGAGCGCATGCTCCAAGCCGGGAATGTGTCACCCGGTGCTCGGGGAACGTCCATCATCATTATCACCATCTGTGGGGCCAAGCTAGGTGGCAATCACCAAGTCACTCACCCTCAGCAGCAGGCAGGACAGTGCAACAGATGCGGTGTCCAGATCAGAGGTAGGAAAGCCAGCATGCTTGTTCCACTGCCCATTGGCGTCCCCTCTGCCATGACCGTGGATAGGAAAGGCCATGGGCCCGAGTCACAGCCTGGAGAGGCTTCCACTATGCCCAGCCATGGAGATGGGGACCCTGCAGTTCCTGCCCCTCACCTCTACAATACCTCAGGGGAGGGGCAGCAGCTTCTCGTGAGGCTGACCAGGTGTTCCCGGCGCACCTGCCACTCCTGCAGTGGGATCCTCCAGGGATGCGGAAGCCACAGGCTGCCCATGGCTGACCTCCCCCTGTCCCCACACAGAGGTCCACTAGAACCAGGCGCAGGTCTGGAACCACTTCCCTCACACATATGGGCTTCATGGACCTTCCTTGTACAGTGGCATCCCAGCTGGGAGCCAGTGTCCTGAACATCAGGCTGATAAAGACACTTGGGCAGAACACCGAAAAGTGCCCATTAAAGTTTCGTGTTGTCTATCAGGAGAAATCATATACCTGACTAATTACGGTATACACAAAGGTCCAGCCACCTTGCAGAGGACAGTTCTGAGGACAAGGTCCACAAGGTCACCAGGTCGCATAAAGGCCTGCGACATGACTGCTTAGCCACCTCTCTCCCACTCAACTCTGCTATCTGAATCTCCCCTGGGACAACAGTTGTCCACACTTTACCAGGCACGTGGAGCCTGGGAGTTTGGCGAAGCAGACCTGGGAGGGAGGAGGCTGCCGGTGCCCAGTGGTGACCATGCTCGGGAGTCTTCGGGATGTCTTCCTGTGTCTGGGGTACCAGGACCTTCCTGCTGCTGCCTCTCTGTGGCCGTGAGCCTCCACAAGGCCTGGGGGGCAGCCTGGGGCTCTCCGAATGTCTGTGGAGGAGACATGCATGTACGTGCCAGGCTCTATGCAGCCCTACCCTGTGCCGGCTGTGACACCCTGCCAGTCCGTGGAGGTCAGAAAGAGCCATCATGAGCGCTGCCCCAGGCTGGACGCCACACTGTTTCCTGCGGTGTCTGCGGGCTTAGGATTCAAAGACTTCCTGGGGACTGAGGCCTCCTGACGCAGCCGTGGAGGAGAGGCCAAGCACCCCGCCAGCTGTTCCGGGGGGCAGTGCTTCACGAAGAAGTGTGCATTGGGCTGGGGTGGCTGGGGGGTGAGTGCTGGCTCTGTTACATCAGGCTGTGGGCTCCAACTTCAACTGCAGAAAGAGGATGGGGAGGAGTGAGCGACTTATTACTAACTTTATTTATTGATTCACTTCCTGTGTGACTGCCACCGCCCTGTGGTCCAAGACGGGGAGCTGTGTGCGAGTGGGGAAGTGCGGCATCTACCCACCTGGCTGGGAGGGTCTCAGAACAGTGTCTTTGGGGCTGGCCTTCATGTCAGGAGGGTCGTTTCTGCTTTTGCTGCACAGGCTCCGTCTCCAGACCAGGGCCCCCGCTCCTGCCACACCACGTGTGTGATCGGGAACGAGCTGTTGATGCTTCTGTAAGCTGCTCCGTTTATCCCCGGGTAAATATTAATCTGAAGCAGTCACACACGCTAATATATTGCCAGCCACTTCACACGCGCGTCTCAGGGACACATGGGACCTTTGCTCCATTTGTCTCACATCTGCATTTTAAATATTTAACAAAGACAACACAATGTTATGGGAAAAGCAGCTTAAAATCTAGACATGTTGGTCTGAGGAAACAATTTGGCCTCTTTGTGTTTAACTTTTTCATTTTTTTTTAGCAACCCTCACACACACACACACACACACACACACACACACACTGTACACAGCCCTGAATTTCCACCCCACTTTCCTGGGTGATGCACACTTACGGCGAGACTGTCTGTGCTTGCTGCACAGCTGTGGTTTCTCATGCAAGAGGGGACATCCAGTCACTCAGCTGTGTTAGTGCCCTGACACCAAGCTCTGGCCAATGCCCGCCAGGTGGAGAAGCAGGCTCTATGGAAGTGGCAGGAGGTGGAGGGCACAGGTCTCAGCCGGTGTCTCCACACCCGTGGTGCACAGATCAGGGACAGCTGCCTGCCCTACCTCAGAACCCGGTGTGACACGATCAGTGGGACTCTTGCGTCCATGGCCTCGGTCTTCAGCAGGAGATGATGTGAGTGTCAGGAAGTGTCGGGGTATGAATCTGCAGTGAGTGTGCCCATGTGTGAGAGTGAGTGTGAGATCAAGGAGGAGTGGGAGTGAGCATGAGTGTGAGCCTGACAGTGAGTTGGAATGAGTGTGTGTTATACAGTAAATGTGAACCTGGGGACCAGCAGGTGTCTGGAGGTGTCAGAGTATGAGCATAAGAGTGGCAGGGTGTGAGCGTGTATTTGAGTGTAAGTTGGAAAGTGAATGTGTGTGTAAAGGTGTTTGAGAGCGTGACCCTAGGAGAGTCAAAGTGTGAGTGCTAGTGTCAGGGTGAGGGGTGTCTGAACACGTCTGCGAGTGTGAGCCTGAGCACTCCGGAGTGTGAACGTGTGTGAGGGAGTGGACGCTCCACGGTTCCCGAGTGTCAGTGTCAGTCTGGGAGCAGGTAGGTGTCTGGACATGTCTACAAGTGTGAGCCTAAGGATGCTGGGTTGTGAGTGGAGTCTGGGAGTGAGAAAGTTCCTTCAAGTTTCTGAGAGTGTGAGTCCCAAGGTATTGGGGAGTGGGTGTGACTCTAGGAGTGAGTAGGGGTCTCAAGCATCTGAGAGTGAGCCTCATAGAGTCACGTAAGTAGTTGAATAGGTGATGGAAAGTGCTTGAGGGTGTGAGCTTACGCGTGTCAGAGTATGAGTGCTAACCTGGGGAGGAAGCGGCTGTCTGAAGGTGTCTAAGTGTGCAACGAGGGTGTTGGAGTGGAAGTCTGAGGCTGAGTCGGTGTATTGCAGCGTCTGACAACGTGAGCCCCAGGGTTTTGGAATGTGAGTGTGATCCTGGGAGAGAGTAGGTATCTCAAAGTGTCAGTGAGTGTGATTCTGACAGTGTCAGAGTGTGTGAGTCTGGGTGTGAGCGGACATCGGAAACTTTTGGGGATGCAAGCCCAAGAATGTCAAGTGTGAGTGTGGACCTGAAAGTGTCTGAGAGTTTGGAGACTCAGCGTGTGCATATACAAATGACTCGGGGTCTGGAAGTGTCTGGGGGTGTCAGCTGAAGTCACTGAAGTGTGCGTGTGGAAATTAGTGGGTGTCTGAATAATGCCACCCCAAGATGTCAGGGTGTGAATGCAAGCCCAGTAGCGAGCAGGTATCTGAAAGTGCCTGAGAGTGTGAGTCCTAATGCTGTGGCAACAGAAACACTGATATGTCACCCAGGATTTGGAGGCAGATTTATTTAACGTCGGATGGGCACTGACAATGAATCAATTCTTATAAAAATATCAGGCCTCAAAGGCTCAGAGAGGGATGTTTTTATGGGACGCAAGTAAGCAGCATACCTGGCTGTCTTTGACTGGTTCTTACAATCTGCATCATAGTGACCAGCCCTTCTAGAAAACAGCAGTAACAGGAACTGTAACCGGAACTGCTACCTGGGCAACTGAGGTACACTGGCTGGGCGGAGTGCCGCTTTCTGCTACACTGAGCATGTCAGTGTGTGAGTGTGAGTTTTTGGTGAGTGAAAAGTATCTGCGATGTGAGGCTGAGCGTGCATCTGAGAAGGTGTTTGATGTGTCTGAAAGTGTGAGTCCAAGAGTGCCAGTGCATGTGTGACTTGAGAGTGAGGCCCGAGAGTGAGGGGCTATGCACATGTGCTCACTGATGAGGCCTGACCTGCATAAGCTGAGGGCTGGAGTGTGAGGGCACCTCGCTGGCTGTGCTGTGACAGCTGTGGCCTGGGCTGAGGGCTCTGGCCGTGTCATCCGCTTCCCCATGGGCCTCTTGAACAGGCGTACACCTTCCCACCAAGGTCTGCCCCTGCTTCCCCCCAGGCACGCCAGTCTGATACCAGTGATAATGTCTCCGGCTAGGCCTGCACAGTGTTGCCCAGCTGTCTCCCTCCCTGAGCCCCCAGTGACACACTGGTCAGAGCCACTGGCCGACTGAAGCCCCACACCTTACTTCCCTTCCCTCTCCTGAAGTGGCTTCTGGATAGCATCATGGTTTCCACTGGCAAGGCTGTGTCAACACAACCCACCCGTATGTGCGTGTTCACACATGCACGTGCTGCACTGACCACACATGTACCCGTGCACACACACACTCATGCATTCACGAATGCAGACACACACCCACATCACACAACTATTCGCGTGTACAAATGCACACATGCACATGTGAACACTCCCACACTTATGCACACATGCGTGTAAACACACTCATGTCCACAGGGTCACATTAAGACACAAACACACATGCTTGCATTCAGTGTTGACTGTTCACAGACACACAGGATCACACTCATGCATGCATGCCATCACACACAAACTTGCAGATTTACCCAATACATCCATGCACGAACACACTTACACATTCAACCATGCTCCCACATGTGTGCATAGACACATTCACACATGTACATTCACACACACAGGATCACATGGATGTGTAGCCACATATTCACACACAGTGGGGTGTGCACCACATCCACTCACACATATGTGTTCAAACCCACACATTCATACAAGTGTACACTCACACGTACACATGCCTACACTCATATGCTCACATGTCCGTGTATGTACACATGCACATGAGCACAAATATACACACATACCTACTCACATGCCTCCCACATGTATACAATGTATTTCTTCACACTGATAATTCACAGCTACACACATGTGCACACATGCACTTAAGCTCTTAGGGAAACTCATACTCACCTACATACATACACATCCTCTTACTCAAGTGTGTTCATATCCTCATTTGCACACACACATTTCACACACCATACACATGCATTTCTGCACACACACGCACTTTCACATGTATGCGTGCACACCTCCCACAGGCTAACACAGAGGCAGTGCAGGCTGAGACCAGCTCTGCTGGGCACACACGCAAGTCCTGGTGCACACAGCCTCATCGGGAATCCTCAGGTCGTGGCCTTGCAACCTCGGTCCTTAGTCTCCAGCAAGGAAACATGGGGGGGGAGAACTGAGAGAGGGCCAGGCTGCTCGCCATGGCCAGCCTGAGACCATAGCACATGGGAGGTGGCAGTGCCAGGCCAGGAGAAGTGCAGAGCAGGAGGGGGCCGGGGACCAGGTCCCAGGGTCCCAGGCTGCTGCCGTGGGGAATCTAACCCTCGCCAGGTTGGACGGGCCTCCCTGCAGGTGGGTAAGAACTACAGGAGCAGACCTGTGGCTCACTCTGGTGGGCAGCAAGGGCAGGTGCAGGGCCCAGTGTGGTAGGGGAGGCTGGCATGGCCTGAGCTCTTGCACAGCAGGACAATTCCACTTCCTGGTCTGGCCGCATCTGTACCACCTGGCTTTCCCATGGGAAGGCAGAACACGCAGGAGCTGTATGGGCCTTTTTGTCACTGGGAGGAGTCACAACCACAGGATGCAGGGAAGCCCACCACAGACCTCCCACTGGGGGCTTCTGGGCCAGCAGGTTTATCAAGGTGAAGGCCCTGGAGATGCAGTGAGGGCCGCTTGCTAGGGGTTGACCTGCACCTGTGGGAAAGCCAGGAGACGGAGGTTTGAGAAACAGGCACTTATTTGTGGCCTACTGTGTACACACAGGTAAAGCCATCTGTCAGTGTGAGGGTTATATGTCCCAACAAACATGCCTTTCAACCCACACTTGTTAGTCATGGCTCTCCAGGGAAACAGACCAAGTAGGTAGAAGGCAGGCAGGCAAAGAGACGGGCAGACAGATTAGGTATCTAGACAGATGATAGGTGGGTAGATGATAGACAGATGGACGGAAAGACAGATGGGAAGATGACAGGTAAATGGATAGATGGGTAGACAGACAGACAGATGACAGATGATGGACACAGACAGATAGGTGGGTCAATAGACAGACAGATGGACAGGGATTAGCGTGGGAGCTGCTCATGAGATAACTGGGCTGCAGTCAGCAAGCTCAAGGGTCAGGAAGAGCTACTGTCCCAGCTCAAGTGCCCTTGCCTGACCACCAGTTGCAAGGATCTCTCTCACTCCTGGAAGGTCAGAACTTTTGTTCGATTAGGCCTCCCACTGTGATTAGATGTGGCCCACCGGCAGAGAATAGAAAACCTGCCTACCAGATCCATCAGTTCAAATGTTAATCTCATCCACACTCCCTCAGACTCACCCAGATTAATGTTCTCCCAAATGCCCATGGGCCAGCTAACCAACCCAGCTGACTCTGGCTCCCTGCACCCCTCCTTAGCTCCCTCACACATGTGGTAACCCGGGTTATGACAGCGTACATGGGCTCCTTGTTAGTGCCTTCTCCAAGTGTTCCTTACTAACTTCCTTCCCCAAGTGCCAGGAAAATGCAATGGGATCTTTCTTTCCCAAGATGCTAAGAATGGGCACCTGGCATCCAGGGAGCAGAAATCTGAGGTTGAGAGAGTTGGCAGAGCCTTGGAGGGCCATAGGCCCACAGACAGCAGCAAGGCCATCATCACAGCCCAACCTGGGCCCTCTCTGCCCAGCTCAGGCCCTGCTGGCTGAAGATCAAAGGTTATGCAGTCCATTAGCTCCGAATCTCAGAGGCCAGCACCCAACCGAGCTGCCCAGGACTAGCGTGGGATTGGGTGACAGAAAAAAAAGGACCAGTTTACAGCAGGCATTCCTTTCACAAATGGCCTTGCCTCCTATGTTAACAGTTCTGAACTCAGAAAACTGGCAACTTATCGATTAGTGGCAGATAAAATAACGGAATCTGTAAAAGAGTGGGCCCCTGGGGCCAGGGGCCAGGGTTGCTCAGCACTGCTTGGAGAGCCCTTCTCATGGGGCTGGAGGGAAACAAACTAAACATCCTTGCATCCAATACAGGGACCGGGATCTGCAGTGTTCAGAAAGGGGCCTTGGTAAATGCTGCTGACCAGTTTCTGTGCCAGGTGTGGTGCTGGGCACAAGGTATGCCTGAAAATATGATGAATAAATTTTAAAAAACCCATTAGAGTAAAAGATGCATTTCCACTAATCCCTCTCAAAATCGTCACCTTCACTTGGAACACACTTATCCCACCCTTTTCGTCACCTTCTGGAGCAGCTCTGGAAGTCCTCTTTCGAGAGTATCTTTAGTTGTGCTGTTGTGATTGTCTTGATGTTCTGAATCAATTCAAAACATTTTCCATTTGTTGTGAATCAGCAGCTGGTGGTTAACTTGTAATAGCAGCTGAGCTGAATCAGCGTGGTGCTGCGTGTGGATGGCCCACCTGAGGAGAGTTGCCAAGATAAAAGGAGAACTGGAGGGGAAGAGTGTGGTATTATTGTTGGTTCTCCTGTCCAGTTCTCCTGGAGGAGCTGGGTGAGCATCTTTTCTGCTGTGAACTTGGCTGTTCTCAACCAGGGAAGAGCTCAGGGGCTTGTTGTCACTGAGAATGGCTGTGGTACTTTTGGGGGAAGCTCTGGCTCTTTGAGTGTTGCTTCCTGGCTCCAGTGCAGATCCCTCGCCTATTGGCACCCCCCATTCTAGCTTCCACTGCTGACCCTTGGGCTTTCCCAGGACAGATCCATGAAACAGACTTGCATGGGACATTGCCGTGGACTCTAGGTCTTCAGCTGGACTCATGCAGAGCATTGCCATGGGATCCAGGCCCTCGGCTAGATTCTTCGGGATCTTTAGCGTGTGAACAGATTTCCTGCACTTTTGGTTTGACTCTTTGAGTGACTTATAAAATTCTACTATAAATTATGTGTCCTGTATGAAATTTTTTTCCTTGCCATTCCTGAATACACCATTCATGGTCATTTTGACTGTGGGTGTAGCTGGAGTTGCACTGTGCCAATTCTGGTAAATAAGGTGGATGAGGACACACTGTCATGTTTTTGTAAGGCTACCTTCCACGGGATATGCTTAGCAGCATTTATAGTATTTTTAAATCATGATCACACCTTGGAAATTACTGATACCTCCTCTATTAGGTGCTGTGCTATGTACATGGCCGACACTGCTTTTTAGGTGTTGTGTAGGTAAATGAATATCATTTCCCCTGTGCTAGGTACTGTGCTAAGTAAACGGTTGGCCCCTCCTCAGTGGTAGGTGCTTTTCTAGGTGAGTTGCTGGTAGCCCTCTTTGGCTGTGAGCTGTGGTAGGTAGATGTATACCAGGCGCTGTGCTAGACCCTCACCTTCCATCCCTGCTGGCCGCCTGCTCTGTGTTTGCACTGTGGAGTCTTAGCACCTACCTCACAGGCCTATGGGGATTCCTCGCATGGAGGGCAGGGTACTGGCACATAGCAAATTCCCAGAACATGGCTACTGGGGCTGTGTTTTCGGTCTCTGGGCCACAAGGGAACCGAGGAAGAATCCCGAAAACTGGACAATGAGTTTTGCCCCACTTCCTCAGACCTGGTCTTAACTGAGCCTTTTAATCACACATCAGCAGTCCCCCACAGCCTTTCTGGCCTTGGGGACCAGTTTTGTGGAGGACAATTTGTACACAGGGGCTTTGGGGAGGGAGTGGTGTGGAATTTTTGGATAGGAGGTTCTGGATTAGATTCCATAAGAAGTGTTCACCCTGGACCCCTGGCACACTTAGCTCACAGGAGGTTCGCACTCCTCCCAGAAACCAGCCCCTGCTGACCTGAGGGAGACAGAGCTCCTGGGGTGATGCCATGTGATTCAGAGGGGCTGGCCAACTCTCCCTACCTCCTGCCGTGCGGCCCAGTATCTCACAGGCAGTAGAGTGGTGCTTGCCCATGGCCTTGAGGGTTGGGCCCCCTGTCTTACGAGGTTTTTTCAAAGTCAGGGGGTGAGGGGCCATCCCTGTGCTGACCACTCAGGAGTTTTGAAACCATGGAAGTGGGAACAGGTGCAAAGTGCAGGGCACCACGTTGTCATGGACCCAGAGTCAGTGCTGCTGGCAGCTCTGAGGAAGCCGCAGGGGACAGGCGTGTGGCTCTTGGAAGTTTTCGTTCCTGTGGGCAGACACAGATTTGCTCAGGCTGTCGTGAGCTACAGCAGATGCCTAGAGTCTGGAGTGGGCACCAGATGGGATGCTCGTCTTTGGGACTCTGCATTTTAGCAGTTGTGTACCTGGAAGTATTTCAGGTTGAAAAGTAAAGTCCAGATGTGAGGATACTGGCTTTTTCCATGTGACATATGTAGAATATTCGCACATTTCCTGTACAGGGCCGGGAGTAACTCTGTTAGGCCTGTGGGCCGCAGCCTGTCACAGCCGCTCAGCTCTGGCCTCATGTCAACCCACAGCCAGCTCCCCACGCGCAGGCAGGCAGGTGTCCGCACGCACGGCAGCCGTGGTGTAGCAGAGCCCACACCGAGGAAGGGCAGTCTTCCGTCCTGTTGTGTCGCATGCTGGGATTCCCACATGTGAGGTAGGTCATGCTAGGGGCCCAGCTTCCTGGCATGTCTGCTTTGTCTGTCTCTTCTAGCAGGCTCCTTAAGCTCCTCCGCAGGGAGGCAAACGCATTCCATCTGTCCCGGCTCCCGGAAGTTGGCAGTGCTGCCTGGACTCTTGGGCGGGAGCAGGTGCCCCGAGGGAGGCCTGCCTGAGCCCTGAGTGGAGTCTGCCATGGGTGTGTGTGTGGTGGCTCCATGCGTGTGCTGAGGTTCTGCTGCCTTGGAGGCACAAGCCTGCTGCCGTCTGTCCTGTCGTGTGCTGCTAAGTCCCTGGAGAATGAGTCATCAGAGATGAACCCGAGCCAGGGAGACTGACTTCCCAGAGATGTGTCTGAACCTGGGAGGAATGAAGTGGGTGTAATCCCGTGAGGCGGCTCCTTGGGGAGGCTTTGCGCTTGTCCCAGCAAGGCAGCGCTCTTGCAGAGTTTCTCATCGCTGGACCCCGAGACGCACCATTTTCAATTTCTTATGGCTCCAGTTTGTTTGCAACTTCAAGTGCTATCACCAAGCTTTAGCATGAACTGTTCTCTGGGCTTGATGCCATTCTACTCTTGGTTGTGTCCCAAGTCAAATCTGTCCTGAAAAGATGAAGAACTGTCTCCTCTGAAGGAATAGAGCAGGCTGTGGAACTGAGGGCCAGAGAGAGTGGAAATCCCCTGCACCTCCTACGCAGAAGCACGCCGCTCCCCAGGGGTACCGGGAAGACAAACTCAGCTGTGCTGAGTCAAGCGTGTGACAGAGAGCTAGAGTGCTGGCCTGGGCCTCCCCATGTGGACCACACTCACCAACCCTGGCCGTCCTCTCACTGCCACCAGCTTCCTCCACAGTCATCTCGAAGTGGACACTGACTCTCTCTTCCATCAGTCAGTTTTCCATGGCTATAACAAGATGCCAAGTGCGTGCAAAGCAAAGGTATTAAACAATTAGCTCACAGGTTTGGAAGCTGAAAGTCCACATGACACAACACTGGCTCGGCCAAATCACACGATGGATGGTGTTGTGGTGGAGTGCACAGGAGAGGGAGTGGCCTTGTTGTCAGATAGAAAACCAAAAAGTCTGGGAAGGGGCCAGTTTTCTGTCTTACAGTAATGCTGCTGTGAGGCCTAACTGGTATCCCAGGAGAGAGAGCTATACCAATTCCTTCCAATGGCAGGGACCCCAGTGACCCAGTCCCTTCTCACTGGCATCCTCCTTCCTGGGAGATGTCCCCCTGTATCATCTGTGCCACTCTAGGGCCTTGCCTCCAACCCTGGACCCTTGGGACAGACCACCTGTAACACCGTGAATTTCCTCAACACTCAGGTCCCTGAGTGCAAAGCCAGGATGGACGGTAGCTCTAGTCATCTCTGGCTGTACCTCTGAGTGTGGGTCCCTCTGGATGCTGGTGGCTCCTCGTCTTGCCCTTGGGCTAGATGCCCCTGCAGAGGAAGTGGGGAGCCCTCCCTGAGCTGTTCCTCCAGCTCAGGCTCTGGGGTGACTTGTGTGCAGGCAGAGGTCTCTTGGTTAAAAACCTGCCTTCCTAGCACAACCCTTTCCAGGGGCTCTTGCAGCCCCCCGAAGTGCCTGAGCTGGCTGAAAATGGCTAAGGAACATCAGCTCAAAATACAACCATCTGGGTCCACAGGAAAGTGCCAAGGGCCAAGGCCCCAGGCTTGTCTGCTTCCGGGGAAGGAATGTAGGGCTCTTTTGGGCTGCTTCTGGAAGGACTCGACTGTGGCGGAGGCCTGTGCTGAGCAACCAGTGAGCTCACAGTGCCTCACCTGGCCGCTGGATCAGGCAGTGAGCATCCAGGGAGGCTCAGACCGAGGTGCGGACAGGCGCGGGGACAATGGTGTGCTGTGTCTAAGACCGGCTCAGCTTTCTTTTTAATTTTTTCCCCTGGAAAGAAGTCTTTTTCTTTGTATGTAGAAGGCTTACCTTTAATCTCAGGTCACCCTTTTAGCTAATGAAGTGGCGTAACCTGCAAGAAACAGGAATCCTGTGATTCCATTAGCACATTGGTGTCAGAGAGCTGGATTTTCAAAGAAAATGTCAAATGATTTTCTTTGTTAAGTTGGGTCTCTAACCAAGATGTCCACTGGTTCCCTTTCCTTTTTCTTTGTCACACACACACACACACACCACCACCACCACCACCACCACCACCACCTCCACCACCACCAGACTGCGGTGACTGTTGTACAGAACCGTCTATGTTTGTGACACAGTGACACAGCAGTAGTCAGCACAGTGCACACAGGTGGACCCCAGGTGCTTTGGTCACGCTAACGCCTGGGCTGGCACACAGCCCCACGCAGCCTCCCTCCTGGCTGTCCTTAGCCCTGGGTTCTGCTCCCTCTGCGGCTGGCAGTGCCATACATTCATGTGTGCTGGGCATTCACCATCCACGCTTAGAAGCTCATCGTCAAATGTGCCAGCCCCACTGCTCGGATGGAAAAGAGCAGCTCTTAACTTTTCTGGAAGAATGAAAGGAATTCTTCAAGGTCAGGGACACACTTTTTAAAACGATTTTGGCTTTTAGAACCTAAATGACAGAGGATGGGGGAAAGGGCCGTGGTGATGTGCCGAGGCCCTAGCGGAAGGGAGCACGCAGGGAGGGGAGACAGCCGCTGTGTTTTCCTTGAACAGAGCCTCCTGCAGCACAGGCACAGACTGGTGCCTGGTGTGTCCTGCACAGAGCCAGCCGCCCTGGTGAACAAGAACGCTGCGACCACTGTCAAGGAAGTCTCCTTTCAGGCCTTACAGTATGCTACCGTGGTTGCTTCAATGTCCCGAATCAGTTCAAAACATTTACCTTTCCTGGGCAGTTTGGCTTTGGGAAGGCGCAGAGCCGGTGAATGAGGCGGGTGAGGGTGCACCGTGTTTATAGGACCCCACTTCTCACTGGAAGTGTCGGCAGCAGCCTGTACCATGTCTGAAAGACAAGGGCACTTTCAGAACTGCTTCGGAAAGCGGCGAGAAGATGGCATAACTAGGGAGGAGTATTTTGAGGCAGGTTGATGGCAATGTGTCAAAGACTCTGAGAAGTTCATTTTATTTGAAGCATTCACCATATATTTGGATCACACCGCACACTCTTTTGTATGGTGATGTGCCGTACGTACCAGGTTGTGGGCGGAACTCTGGGCCTCAACAGTTAGTCTGCTGTGTGGTAGACCGTGCATTCAGGGTTTTGCACTTTTTTTTTCTTTCTTTCTTTTTTTTTGCAATATTGGGAATTGAACACCAGGGCCTTTGCACTGAACTACCACCTCAGGTTTTTTTTAAATTTTAAGACAAGGTCACAAAGTTGCCAAATTGCCTAAGCTGGGCTTACACCTGGGGTCCTCCTGCCTCAGCCTGCCACAGTACTGGGATTATGGGATTACAAGTGGGTGCCACCATGCCCGGCACCCAGGTTTCTGTAACGATACTCTGCGAGGTTCACACAGCATGAGCTCCGCTTCAGATCTCAGAAGCGCCCTGCTGTTCACTGACGCGTGACTGTAATGCGTTCTGTGATTTGTTTGCTCATCCTTAGAGGCCAAGAATGAAGAAAAACAACACAAGGCCAGGGAGTTGTTCTGACAGCCACGTCCAACAGGACAGTCAGAGGCAGGACTTCGCGCTGGGGCCCACAGCACCGCCCTCCCCTGCTCTTGACCTTAATGTTTCCGCTGCCTGCGACCCCCTCCCTCCCCAGGAGCCTGGGCAATGTCTCCCCACGCCCATCCCCCTCACTGTTCTCAGAGACGCCCCCGGCAGACGCTCGCCCTGTTCTGTGCTCCATGACAGGTGCTGCTCCTGGGACTCCGTGTGGGTCAGAGCTGGGCCTTGTGTGACACGCACGCCTCCTCCCAGCCCAGTGCGCGGAGCAGCCCAAGCCGGCCCTGCCCTGCAGCTCAGTAACCATCCTGCCTCTGACCCACCTGCTGCCCTCACACAGTCTTCTGTGACGCACAGCCCAGACCCAAGGACTGCTGAGCACCTTGTAAGTCCCAGTCCATTGTGATGCTGGTCACCCTGCAGGTGATGCTAAGTGACTACTGAGCACACAGAAAGAAGTCTGGGACAAGCGAGTGTCAGGCCAGAGCCCCCTGATGTGAGACACAAGCTCAGCTCCAGCCACCAGCATCCCATCTCTGTCCATCCCTCGACAGAGTCGGCGAGCCGCTCTGCTGTGGCATCAGTGTGCAGGCCGGAGGAGCCCAGGGCCAAGGCTGGACTGGCCTCACTGCAGGAAAACCTTGCTCTTGTTGCACTGCACAGGGCCCTGGGGCTGAGGGCACAGTGGTCACCAGCGCTGGCTCTAGACCTGCCTGTACCCGTAGCCATGCTCCCTGTGCTGGTGTGGCCTGCTGGAGCTCTTCATGGACCTGCCTGGTCCTGCCCTCCTCTGGGCAATGGGACAGCTGAAAGCAGGTCACCATGTCACCGTGCCACACCACACCACACCACACCACAAAAAGACCATGCCACATACTGTCATAAAACATCACAGCATGTGACACCACAGCCATCGTACCACAAGATGTACCACAACATGGCACACCATGGCTATGCTGCCAGACTACATGATATGAAATCGCAAAACACACAGCACCGCACAGTGCCACGTCACAGCACAGAATATATCACAAAACACCACACACGACACACCGCTAAACACACCACACCACACAACACCATACCACACCACACATCACACCACACACCACACCACAAATGACACACCACACCACACACCACA